>JAJJHQ010004419.1:162630-179782 GCA_021223825.1 Drosophila ironensis | reverse complement strand
CCGCTTCCGCTCCCGCTCCCCTCTCACTCTCCATCACCTGTGACGAGTGCTGACCTGCCCTTGTTTTTGTTTGCCTTTGGCTTTGGCTTTGCCTTTGCAGCTGTTGTTGTTGCTTTTATTTGTGGTGCTGTTATTTTGGACAGTGAACTTGAAATTTGGAGCACGCGTTCGCATGTAATTGAAATGTGGAGCGAGCGAGAGAGGAGAGCACACGCTGATGCTGCCTGCTGCCTGCTGCGCCTCTCTCCTCAGCCTCAGCCTCGCCTCCCCGTCACCCGTCACCCGCTCTGCCTGCCACCCGCTATCCTTTATTTGCGCAGGCGAATGTGGTTGTGAAAACAAAAAGGCGAATAAAACAGCGGACAAAAACAAAGGCCATCGAAACGGCGAAAGAGCGAAGCTGAAGCAGAAGCAGAAGCGACGTCACTCAAAAGCGCTTTGCAATTTTAATTTTCGCTTTTAATGTTTTTGCTGCGCTTTTTGTTTTTTTTTATTGCAATTTTGTTCATATAATTAAAGTTGTGGAAAAATGAATTGCACTCGACAGAGTGAATGCGAGAAAAAAAAAAGAAAAGTAAATGGCAAATGGCTTTTGCTTTTGCCTTTTTTGTTTTGTTTGCTGTTTTTGCTTTGTTTTTTTTTCTTTTTGTTTTCACAGGCGGAAATGTTCATAATTGACACAGCAGAATTACTGTGAAGCAAAAAATAATTATTGACAGCAAAAAATTACACAAGGCGCCCAAAACTTGAGGGGAAATTGTGCAGCAAAAAATTAATTACCCGCCAACAAATAAAGACAAAAAAACGGCTCGTTTTTTAGGCCTTTTGGGTATTTTCCCCGCAACGAACGGATTTAATTTTAGTTTGAATTTTTTGTTGCCTTGAAATGGGAGTTACAGCGAATAAGAACAAAAAATAAGCAGACGCGATATCGCTTCCTGGCCCAGACAATTGTTTATAAGACAATTTCTTGGATGTGGCTCAAATTGGATATATTTATGATTATTTAAAAGTCAACAAACCCGGAAACCTTAGCCGATTTGGGTGTTTTCCATAGGTATGTGTACGTACGTATGTTTATATCTCAACATTCACTTGCCACACAAAACAATAAGCATAAAAACCGAAACAAAACACGTAAAAAAAAAGAAGCAAAAAATATATAATTTTTTATCGTTATTATTGGGAATACGAACCGGGGAGATGGAGGAGGTGTGGAGAGGGAATTAAACGAAACACACACAAAATAACGCACAACTTTTGTTTGGCTAAAAATAAAACGCTGTAGCCTTTTTTTTTCGATTGTTGTTACTCTTTTTGCGTGTCTTTTTAGCACATGAAATAAATAATTTGTTTTCTCACCTTTTCTTTACGACTTTTCGCTGTTGTTATTGTTTATTTCTTTTGTTTTCTTTATCGCCTTTGATCGGATTTGCTTGTGCTTTTCGTTGCTGTTGTTGTTGTTGTTGCTGTTTCCGAGCTTCTCTTGTTTCTTTTTTTTCTGTTGCCATTCATTTGAAAATATTGCAAGAGCTGCCGATTTTGGCAAAAAATTCATTCATGTTTTTTGTGGAGTAACTTTCAAAAAAAAAATTCGTTCGCGCGCTTTTTTGGGCTCCAAAATGCAGGAGGCGGCTAACGGTACACTCGAAAATCAGGCTGCCACTGCTCCCCGTTATTCTCCGCGAAGAGAGACCGACCGGCCGAATAGTTGAGCATCAACTGAGCGCTCGCTGGCCGCGTCAGCTGTGTTTTGTTTGCGCGCGACTAGCGATGGGAGCGTGATTGGCCAAGGCAGAGAGCGTGCCACGCTCACGAGACATAAGTTGTTCCACCTTGGGGCGGTGTTTTTGGCGCCAATCATTCAAAAATGCATGTTAAATAGTTGTTTCTGGTAGATTAGTGTATTATGAGCTTACGAAACAAACAGACAGAAAATAGATACAATTTTTAATTCATATTATATATTAAAATTAGCATTTTAAACTATCCGTGTATTAAAAATGGTAAATTTCAATGTTCAGGCATATATATAATACACCCTGCTTACCACGAATTAAATTGTAAACAAAGAAAATGTAATTACTTTAATTTGATTGAACCGCAACCCAAGTAATTTACTTGAATTCCCAATAGTTATTAATTATCTCGATAGACTTTTGTAATTTCCCTAATTACAAATTTGAGCCCCGTTTTGTGTGTGTCACGCTCTTGGGACAGCGTTGCCCTATCGGTGCGAAAGCTTGTGTACCGTTTTTGTTTTCGTTTCGCCCAACCCGACAAACAGGGTACCGTCGAAACTTATCGCCGGGGCGCCGCAGGAGGTCAGAGGTTATCGCCGGAGGCCGCTTATCGGGCAAGCAGCGGCAGGAGCTCCCAAAAACGACAAAAAACCAAAGAAATCGGGCCTCAGTGTCGATCGGAACACTTGCGAGAGCTGGCCGCCTACATTACGTAACCTGCATTCCCTTCGATCCCGAATTTCAATCGAGCTTGCAAAGATGCATAAATTGCGCGCCTGTCATCGCGCGCTGCCAAAGCTTCAGGGCTGCTTTAGCCGGGAACTGAACACCAAAGCCGTTAACTTCGCCGCCGGCCAACAGCTGATCGCCGGAGCTTTGGCCCCCCCCTCCGCCACCGGCCTTGCCGGCAAAAGAAATCCACAATTTTTGTGCTCGATCAGACGATCTTCATCCGTTGAGAGTAACACATTAAAGGTGGTGAGTACAAAATCGAAAAAAGCAAGTGCAACACGTCGTCTCAATTGGCTCAATTGGCCGTCCTAGGCCCCAAAAAAAAAAATAGAACAAAATATCCAGCAAGCCTTGTGATCGAAAAGGCGAACCAAAAGAAAGATTTTCGATTCGCCCGTGAAAAGCTCTTTTAGAGCCATGTGCTTGGGTTGTTGTTGTTGTTTTTTTTTTTTTCTTTTCTATGGAAACCTCTGATATTGAAGTACACCCTGCATATGCAAAAGGAATATTCANTTTGTATGGAAACCTCTGAAATTGAGGTACACCCTGCAAAAGGAATATTCAAAGAGTATCCTGTTCAAATTGCACAGTATTTCCGGAACTAAAGATTTTTGTTTCCAAAGAATTGTTCCTAAAAGCCAACATCTTCACCTTGAAAAGTGATTATTTTCCTTCTTCATATAACTTAATTAGCATGTCTCATATGATTGCTTTTATTATTGGAAAATTAAGTCTTATAATATTCTTCTTAAAAGCAAAATCTTCTTAAGAGATAAACAAATTTCCTGAGGGCTTTCTTTCAAGGGAAAAGGGGTATTTTTTTACATTCGATACCGTCTCGTAGACTAAATAGTCGAGATTTGTTGATTTGTTCTGCTACCTCAGCCTTAAACTCGTTTGGGCCTACTCAAATTTCTTGGCTCTTGGGCCGCCTATCAACAGCGGCAGATTTTTGTATTTTTGCACTTGTTTAAACAATAAATCAATAGCCCACAGCTGGCATTGGCCTTTAAATTAAGTTTCCAGCTCGCACTTGCGAGCACCCTAGAGATTGCACTTGCTTTGGTCTTAATTTGTTGGTCTGGGAAAGCTAAAAATTAAGAAACAATTCCATTTTCTAAGATCTTGTAATTTGTGTATTCGTTTTGGCACTTGTTTGTTTAGATCAGCCATGGGCAGCCCTTGGCTCTTTCGGCTCGAAACAAGGGAATGAAAATCTGTTCCCTTCGCTGGTTTAGATGAATGTTTATTAGCTATTCAAACGCGTGCACATATCCGTAAAGAACTGGTCTAAGATTTTCCGATGGAAACTTACTGCAGTTTTTGGTATTGTGTTATAATTTCCAAATCTTTGAGACTATAGATAAGATAAACAATTGAGTGATTGGCTTTAGACAACGAAGAAATGCCAGCAAACTTATAGACTAAGTTCTTCCATCTTTTTTACTTGCAGATACATTTCTTAAATTCCTTGCTTTTTTGCGAGATTGTTCCGAAACTTGCGTAGATTTTGTACGTCAACAAACCGATGGGGGCCTGATCGTATTATCAGTCTTAAACTTGAACCCCTGGCCCAGACGGAAAATAAGAAAACAGAGACACGGCAACCGAGATGGGAGCATATAGGATGATGTATTTATTGCATCCACGGGGGGTCGTCGAAGATGATCAGGAGTGATAGGTGACTGACTGACCAGCTAATCGTGCTATTTATACGCCGGACATATAGAATAAATACCGGCTAATCGGGGAGTGTTGAGCATAGTTGCCAGGGCGATTGCCTAAGCCAATCGATCAGACGATCGGGAATAAAAAAAAACTCGTACTTGGGTATATACAAAATACAAACACGGTTGCCTTATCGATAGAACTTTTCCAATGCTATTTGAACTCGCTGAACCTTTGTTTGTGAGACTTTTCGCAATCCTGCCCGGGGAACATAAATATTTTTGTTGTTTTGAAACCGATCGCTGACCAGGCAGGCATCGCATTTCCCTGCAGCTCAGAAAAGTCGAGACCGTTGCAGCGAACACTACGCCCTGCATCTCAAATTAAATTATAAATTTAAATTAACTCGTTCAATTTGCAACACTCACGCAGACCATGTCGGATCAGAAAATGCTGCAGGCCACGCTGGAGGAGGGCGATCCGGAGCTGGCCCAGCTCATCAAGAAGGAGAAGGAGCGCCAGCGGGAGGGCCTCGAGATGATCGCCTCCGAGAACTTCACCTCCGTGGCTGTGCTGGAGAGCCTCAGCTCCTGCCTCACCAACAAGTACTCCGAGGGATATCCCGGCAAGCGGTGAGTCCTTAAAATAACACACTTTGTAGGCAACATTTTGATCACATTTGGTGCAGCTTAGGATCAGTTTAGAGGCCAGATTAATTTAATCTCTTGCGTGTTATACATAATATCATCATCCTTTAGTTTATGATTAAAAACTGTTTGACTATTTTAGGTATATATTCGGGATAGTTTTCAATTAGTTTATATATTAGGGATAAAAACAATTTGGAACATTGTAAACATTTTTAGTGCAGCTTAGGATCAGATTACAGATTAGATTAAAGCGCTCGTGGGTATTGTAAATTTGTTAATCAACATCGTTTTGTTGTTGGGCTATTAGGGTTTTCATTAAATACAAAACAAGCGTATCTTATAATTAAATGCTTATTAAAAAGTATATTCCCTATAAACAAGTCAAATATACCAAATCCAAGCCTCATTAAGAGATACCTAATGGATCTTTAATTTCATTTATACCACACATCTAGGGGTATCTTTTTGATTAATATACAAACAAATTATGGCAATAATGTCAATAGTATACAAGTCCAACCAGCGCTTGTTTAAATGTTTTTTAAACTGATCCCTGATCCGATCTTCCAGGTACTACGGCGGCAACGAGTTCATTGACTGCATAGAGCTCCTGGCCCAGAAGCGCGGACGCGAGCTCTTCAACCTGGACGAGGAGAAGTGGGGCGTCAATGTGCAGCCCTACTCCGGTTCGCCCGCCAACCTGGCCGTTTACACGGGCGTGTGCCGACCCCATGACCGCATCATGGGACTGGACCTGCCCGACGGCGGCCACCTGACCCACGGCTTCTTCACGCCCACCAAGAAGATATCGGCCACCTCGATCTTCTTCGAGAGCATGCCGTACAAGGTCAATCCGGAGACGGGCATCATCGACTACGACAAGCTGGCCGAGGCGGCCAAGACCTTCCGCCCGCAGGTGATCATTGCCGGCATCTCGTGCTACTCCCGTCTCCTGGACTACGCCCGATTCCGGCAGATCTGCGACGATGTCGGTGCCTATCTGATGGCCGATATGGCCCATGTCGCCGGCATGGTGGCCGCCGGCGTGATACCCTCGCCCTTTGAGTACGCCGACATTGTGACCACCACCACGCACAAAACGCTGCGCGGCCCCCGCGCCGGTGTCATCTTCTTCCGCAAGGGCGTGCGCAGCACCAAGGCCAATGGGGATGTGGTGCGCTACGATCTCGAGGATCGCATCAATCAGGCGGTGTTCCCCTCGCTGCAGGGCGGGCCACACAACAATGCGGTGGCCGGCATTGCCACCGCCTTCAAGCAGGCCAAATCGGCGGAGTTCAAGGCCTACCAGACGCAGGTCCTCAAGAATGCCAAGACCCTCTGCGAGGGTCTCATTGCCAAGGGCTATAAGGTGGCCACCGGCGGCACCGATGTCCATCTGGTGCTGGTCGATGTGCGCTCGGCCGGCCTCACCGGCGCCAAGGCCGAGTACATCCTGGAGGAGGTGGGCATTGCCTGCAACAAGAACACCGTGCCCGGCGACAAGTCGGCCCTGAATCCCTCGGGCATTCGTCTGGGCACCCCGGCCCTGACCACGCGCGGCCTGGTGGAGAAGGACATCGATCAGGTGGTGGCATTCATCGACGCCGCCCTCAAGCTCGGAGCAAAGGCCGCCAAGGCTGCTGGCAGTCCCAAGCTGGCCGATTACCACAAGGTCCTCGCGGAGGACAAGGCCATCGCCGCGGAGGTGGAGAAGATCAGTGCGTCCGTCAAGGTCTTCAGCAAGCAGTTCCCACTGCCCGGCCTGAAGACTCTCTAGAAGAACCTCTCTCATTCCGAACATTTTTTTTTGCATTGTCTGCACCACCAAATGGTTGGGGATTTAAGTAATTTTAAGTCACTATGCACATTTTTTGATTCATACCCATATTGTAAGCAAAGGCATTTTTATAGCACTTTGGAACTGCTTCGATTCCTCTAAAAATATTTCAAACACACAAATATCTATGCTTTCAATAAATGACACATTTATTTTTAACACTGAAATAAAAATCAACTTCACATGTTAACTATTTACAATTTTTGCATTTATGGAGTGAGTACCGGGTATTGTTATTGAGATCCACGGATTTTAGGACCTTCAATTCGATAGAATTGTATTGCATTTATGAATTGAGTACCGGGTATTGCCGTTTGAGATCCACGGACTTTAGGAGCTTCAATACCTTAGAATTGATGATGACTTGGAAGTTAGTTTACTTGGAAGAGATACATCCGCAAGTTAGCTAATAGTCCTAAATGGAAGGTAATGATTCTAATTTCTGGGCTGCACTTGGAGAAATCCCCACCAGACTTGTAGCTCAGGTTATGCTCAGAGGATCGTCGGAGATATCGATACGCGTGTACTCCTTGCCCGCCCGCATTTCGCGGTGGAATCGTGAGTTGTGCGTGGAGAGGGACCACTTGGTCTTGAAGCTTTTCATGCAGATGAAGCACTCGTGATCCTTGCCCCGAATCTCCGAGTGCCGAGAGGCGATGTGTCGCCTTAGGGCGTTCATCGACTTCAGGCGTCGCTTGCAAAAGCCGCAGATCAGCAGGAGTCCCGTATCCGTTTCGTCATCGCTGGCGGTTGGCTTGTCTACCGGAGCCACTGCGGAAGGATCAACTGCCGGAGGAGGTCCAGGAGTGGGATTCGCCGGTGGTGTCGGTTCCTCATCGGTTTTGGTTGCTTTGTTGTCAGCCTTCGCATCGGGAACCTTTTTCTTAACTGAAACAAAGAAAGCTGGTAATGAAATCGATAGAAGAGATTCAAGATTGTAACCCAGGATAAAAGTAAATGCAAATCAATTTAAAAATAAGCCCAAAAAAAAAAGTCAGTAAATAATACAATAGGTTTTTCTAAATGGTTTACTTGAATTCTTTTATTTTCTTTCATTCTATTTGTCCCTGTCTTTTACACTAACTGTCGCCTGTCTCTTTCTTCTTCGAGTTCCTAGCAAAAACGAATTAAATTGAGTAATTTTGTAGTGTTACTTCGTTGATGTGTACAAATCCTATATACATACACATTCTGGTCTTACATTAGGGTTGTAATTTCTTTGTTTTTATCTTGCTAAATAGCTCTATTGATCATTTTGTCGCTATAGCCGTAACTTCCAGCATCCGGACTATTTGACGAGCACCTGTCGGGCAGCATTGATTTCGGATCCGCAATCCCTCTCTCTTCTCTTCACATCGTTGATAAATTCATTTGGGTTTTTAAATGAGATCGTAGGATACACGTAGTATTTATGGGGGGAACCAGGTGTTATAGTAGATGGTGGGATGATTGCTTGGATGGCAAAACTCTAGCTATGGATTTACGGATCTCGAGAGTCGAATCAACCAGACAGGGTCAGTAAATGTAACATTAGCTATAAGTTATACACTTGATCAATATGTTGGATCGATAAGTAATACATATGAGTGGTTGTTTCATTTAACTAGATAATCTTTAGTATATCCATAGTGATTTGTGGCGTGGCTTAGAGAGGATTTCTACAGGGTTTTTGCTCGTAATTCTAGCGTACATGTTATGACTCCGTTGTTTTCACTTGGCTTGTGGGTTTACTTTACTTTACTTAACGTTACCAAAATAACTAAATTAAGTTTGATTGAATATCAGACTTAAGCTAAACTAAGACTAACTTTAGCTAATATACATTCAATGTCCAACACAACAGCGCTGGGAAGGATTACTAGAGTAATTTTAAATTTGTACACAAGGGATTGGGGTTCAATGATTGAGCAAAGTACATGGCTTAAGCTAAAGTATAAGTAGATGCAAAAAAATATAAAACAATAACAAAGAAAAATCTCGTAAAGCATGGACTCACAGAAATCTCTGAAGAGTTTTGAATCGTTTTTCAGGTGCGGTGGAATATATTTTAAGTCTGCCAGCACTATATACAAAGCTAAATCTTATTTTATTTGGTTGTATTCCACAACAAAGTCCAAAATAAAATAATATCTAACGAAATTTTTATAACTTAAAGTTTTTAAACTCTTCAACTCCATTTTGTTTTGAAACCCTATCTAGTTTCGAGGCATTTCCAAAACGATTATATATGTATATGCATAAAATATTCAACAAATAAAATTAAATAATAATTGTTACTGAAAACAAACATTTCTATCCATAAGTTTTAATTTGAATACAGGGCGAACTTCATTTTGTTTAGAAACCCTATCTATTTTTAGGTACTTCGAAAGATATGATTTATAGAGAAATAATATTGCAACTTAAAAGTCGATTCGAATTTTATAAAATTTGACTATCTGACAATATTTTATGATATTAAAGCATAGGGAAAGTTAGAGCGTTAGGAAATTAAAGTATTTCAAAATATCAACATGTTTTCAACATTAAAAAAATAAAAATTAAGGTAATCCATTTGTCGTTTTAAATTTTTCCTTGTTGTTGGGTACTTGACTATTTGAGAGCCCTTTTTTTTTTTAATATGTCAGATCTATTGTTTTGAATAGTTGTACGAATAGATCGAGCATTTTTGAAACTTTGGTGAAGGTATACTTCAGTGACTCGTCTTCTGGAGATTTCTGGGTCCAGAGAAGTTATCTATATACATAAAGGACGTTTCCATAATCGGGGGCTTGTACTCTGCTTTTCATACATACAATATAGATTATAAATCGAAGGGGGGCGGGTATACGTAAAGCAGAGTGATGACTAAAATACAAGTGGTACATATACAGTAGACACATGACATGGCTGCTTGGTCAACATCGACGGGATCACCAGCTCCTTGACTTGACTTGGCTGGTTTGCGCTTAGCAACTAATTAGGAGGGGCTAGATCTAAGGCTAAGTTAGACACGCGATGAGCTCCATGTGCAATGTGATATTCGCATTTCTTCTCCTTTTTGTTGGCTAGTGATTGGACTTGGACCATTTTGGGCCATTGATGGGAATGGTAGTGATAATGGAAATGGTTAACTGGCTGGTTAACTCGCAGGCTTTCACAACTGTGAGCTCTCGCTGAGCTGGACGTAATGAACTATTTTGTTGTCTTCCTTCCTCGAAGCTCCTGGTTCTCTTCTCCTTCTCTTACTCCTCCTCCTTCTCCTTCTGCTTCTCCAACTCCTTCATCTCTCCACCAACTCTTCCTTCATCCGCACGACATTAATTCTCCGTTTTGATGGTCGGCCTTTGCTCGTGCGAGATTCGGATGTGCTCCCGCAGACTGTACTTGTTCTTGAAATTCTTATTGCACAGATCGCACTTGCGTGGCGGTTGTGGGGTGTGTTGGGTGCGAATATGTCTCCAAAGATTAACCGTGGTTATAACCATTTTGCAAAACTGACACTCAGTCCACTTATTATGGAGCGCATCTAAAAATATACAAAGAAAATATGCATTTTACAATAAATAGATCTACCACATCGACACACAGTCCCCAGTCCCGATGCTCCTCCAAATTATTGGACACTCTTTGGAAACATATTCGACAGCCACAACAACGAAATACATTATTAATTAATCAATTTGAAACGGATATACGCTTAGCATAAACACTTATCTAAAAAAGCATTAGCTAACAACCTAAACGCAAACGAAATATGGATACAACTCAGGCAACTTATATATGTGACAAAAACCAAGTTTTTTTTGTGGCTTTGGATATCGCTGCCATCGGCACTCACCATTTGTGGAGTTGGCTTTGACGTCCGTCTTGATCGGCACCAAAGACACTGTAGTCGAGGATCCCGTCGTCGTTCCACCGCCGCCGCCATCCCCACCTCCGTCCGCATCCTCGAGGACCGCCTGCGCCGAACTCCCCGCCGCCGCAGCCGCCGCTGCTGCTGCTGCTGCTGCTGCTGCCGCTCCCGCTCCACTACTTAACAATCGGCCTGCATATGAAGGATCAGTTAGTGTCCCAGTTCATTACATTTTAATTCATTGTGTCCACTCACTCATCTCGATGGCTATTTCGGCGTTGTCCGCGTCCGCCTGATACTTCTCCTCGATCTCCGACTCGGTGAGTATCTCGTACTCGGAGGAGTACTGGGCCACCGTTTGCGCCGCCGCCGTTGTGGCATCCTGCGATGTTTGCGGCGTGGCCCCGTCCGACAGCCGGTCGTCCACCTCCCCGACTATGTAGTCGGGTATGTCCATTTTGACGGCGCCGCGCAGGAAGGTCATCTCAGCGGCTGCAAGATAAATTTAGGCATTTAGTCGTAACATTTAAGGGATCTCAAGACGAAGAAGGTATCTGATAAAACGCTCCACGGTTCCCACTCACTTTTCACAATGGTCTGCTCATCCTTGCCCGCATAGTCCACGGTCTCGGTGGTGTAGATGTTGTCGTCGTCGTCGGAGAAGGTAATCTTGCGCTTCTTCACCGAACCCGCCGTCGGCAGGGCCACCGCATTCGTGATGGTCAGGTGCTGCGTTTGCACAGGTACCGGCTGCTGCTGTTGCTGCGGTTGCTGGGATTGTTGCTGCTGCGGCTGCTGCTGGGGCTGCGATTGCTGCGACTGCGGTTGCTGCTGCTGCTGCTGCTGTTGCGGTGGCGGCGCCGATTGCACCTGAATGTGCTGAATCTGCGCGGTTTGTACATGATGATGCTGGTGTTGCTGCTGCTGCTGCTGTTGCTGCTGCAGTTGAGCCGCTGCCGCCGCAGCGGCTGCCACCTGAGTTTGCACCTGACTGGTGGTGGTTGCCTGCAGCAGCGTGGCCGCTGGAATCTCAATTGTTTGTGTTGCCGACTGCTGCTGCTGTTGCTGCTGCTGCTGCTGCTGCTGATGATCGCTCACCGCCCGTATCGTGCTCGGTATGGTCTTGATCAGCTTGTGCTCGCTGATCAGCGGCGCCACCGGCAGCTGCGGCTTCTCCTTCTCCTCGGCGGTGAGTCCCTGGACGGCCAGCAGCTCGGCGGTCTGCAGGAACGACTGCAACGCTTCCTGCTGCACATTGACCTCGCCCTGCGTGGATACGAGAAATTTAATCAGTTGGGGTTTTCCGGGTAAACGATAAATGCTAAAAGCTAAGCATATGCGTGTATCCAATACTCTTGTGCATATAAAAGCAAGAAACTATTAATCCGCCTGGTTCTTGAAATCGGATACCAAGTATGCCAGCAGTAAACGTTTGTATAAACAAACCAAGAGTCTATCAATATCAACAATATTAACTTTAGTTTCGCAAGTGTTTATCACTAAATATACGAGTATTTTTCTTATAAAACTGGAAGGTATGGGCACACACCTGATATATGTTTTTGTATATCTTGTTGTCATTTCACCATACGAGTTTCATACATTTTAAACTGCTCTAGAAGTATCTAGAACTGCCTGGATATTGGGTTTGGTGTTACCCCATAGTTGGGAACTTACCAAGAACCCAGAGAACCCATAATACAAAATTATATTTCACCATTATTAGGCTATGCAGTTCAAACATAAGTCCCAAAGTCTATCAATAGTTTATATTCTATGCATCCTCTCCAATGCATATCCCATTACAATGTCTAAAGATCACTTATCATCGGAATCATAACTACGATTATATTAAAGGATCCTGACAAAGTGGAGATCTCCCATACTGTAACTACAGTAAGACATTCTATAACCATATTTAGATCAGGGAATGCTATCATTAAGTAACTCTTTTTTATGATACCACAATTTTTTGAAAGTATAGCAAGACTCTCCTATTATCTCTACCCAATGATACCATATCTCTACTGGGAACCATCCTGGTACATGGTACCATAACTATGATGAGGATTACCAGGGAATTACAAAGCTCTATATGTCACAACCTATTGATACCAGACCCTGGCGAGCCTAGAAACCTGGTATAGGAACTCAATGATCGATGTGAGGTCTTTTATGAATATGAACTAAGTACTCTACTCTATCTTATTTAGATCGGGAAATGCTCATCAGATACCAGGAAACCCGGGTAACCTTGGAACCAACCTACATGATCGATTTGAGGTCCTTGAAGGTTATGAACTGAATGATAAGTATACTACTCTATTTTACATCCTGATTTAGACCGGGGAATGCTAACCAGATACCAGAAAACCCAGAGAACCTGCGAGCTCACCTGGTACATAAACTCGATGATCGAGTTGAGATCCTCGAACTTGATGAACTTAAAGATAATGACAGGATGGGGATGGGGGTTCTCCTTGAAGATGTCCTTGAAGTACGTGGAGCAGGAGGAGAGCACCACCTTGTGGGCCCTGATCCGGCGCCCGTCGACGCACAGGCTCACGTCCACGAAGTCATCGTTCAGGCGGTGGTTGTCCAGGGAGTAGGTGAGGTGGCGCAGGTAGTTGTTCCACCGCAGCGAGTACTGCTGGGTGGTGGCCATCGCGGGCTCTCAATCTTCCGTCTTCCTCCTCGCCTGCCCTTCCTCGAGTGTGCGTCGCTCTGTTTTTGTTTTCCCGCTTTGCTCTTCTTTCCCCTTTCCTCTTTCCTCTTCCCTCCTCCTATCCTCTTTGCCCTGCTTCGGCTTGGTTCGGCTTGGCTTTGCTTTTGTTTTTGCGGGAAAGGCAATCCAATTAGCGCCTTCTCTCCGCAGCCTGCTGTGGAGAGCTTTCCGGGCGCTCCTCCGCCGTTGCCTTATCCTGCTGGAGCTGCTGCCGCTCTTGCTCCTTCCCCTCCTTCTCGTGCAGAGGGAGAATAACAAACGCTAAGGCTGCTCCTGCTCCTGCTCTTCCCGATCGCGTGCGTTGCCTTTCCCCGTTACTTCGCCTCTCCGGCTCGCTCTCGCGGGCTTCTTTGGCGCTTTTGGCTCGTCGGCTCGCTGGCCTCGCTTTTTCCGCGACTCTTTTTTGCCGCGTTTACGGGCTTGCAAGCACACACCGATTTTTTATGTACGCGCTGAATGTTTTTCTGTTTTCTCTGCTTCCTCCACCATTTTGTTTGCGCTCGGTCTGGCAGCACTGACCGCGGAATTGCCACTGAGCTGCCACTTGCGGGGTTGCCAGACAATGGCGCGAAAATAGATGCAATTCTAAAAACAATTCGATTTTGAAATTTCACTTTGATAAAATTCAGATTAGATTAAATTCCATAAGGCAACTAGCAGCAAAACAAAAGCAAAGGAAATGCTAGGCAAAAATGCTAAAGGCAATACTTGCCTTAAAATTTACATTTTTTAACTTTTAAATTCAATTAAATGAAATTGTGATTAATAGAAACTTTCCAAAGGGAGTTCAAATAAGAGATTAAAGTGAAATATCATTTATTTATAACTAAAAGGAACCCCAAATTGGAAGAAATCTTATGCCAACTATTACCAAAGCGCGAAAATATAGGCAAATTAAAACTCTATACTTCTAAACTTTATTTTGTTTTTCAATTCAACTTAGATTAGATGAAATTGTCATTAATAATCAGCATAGGGAAACCAAAACCAGAAGAAAGCAAATTAATTCGGACTACCAGATGGAGACCAGAAAGCGGAAGGCCAATCGCACCAGGAAGCTGTAGACTACGGCCCGGAGTAGAAAGTCCAGGACGACGAAGATCTTCATCCGGGAACGGGCGGCCTTGGTGCTCTCGGGACTCTCGTTCAAAAGGAACTCCTTGGCGCCCCGGATGCCGTTTTGGAAGAATTCCACGTAGTCCACATTCGCATGTTGCATAAAGCCGAACGTTCCACTTGAAACAAGAGAAAGATATATTTATTTAGAGATGATTTTCGGGAAGAACTTGCAACTCACATTTCCTCGGGGGGCACACAATCGTGCAGGGCTACCCAATTATCGTTTTTGAAGTGCCACTCGGTCGTGGCAAACACTTCCACGGCAGCAAAGGCGGCATAAATACGACGCTGCAGTTTCATAAGGCTGCGAATACAATTTAAAATGCCAAAATGCTAATCTTAAAGTTACGACTTTGTTGCAAGAGTTCAGCTTACAAGGGCTTTTCGTTGGATAAGCGGAGCAGAGCATCCACGACTACGGCCATCAACAAATGCATTGTCCAGAACTTGAAATTACCAAGACAAAAAAATAAATGATATACTAGTTTTACAAATCTGTAGAATTCGATAACAAGATGTAGAAATATCCGTGCAATTAAAATCTATTATTTATACTAATTAGAAACCTAAGCAATTTAATCTTTTAGCATTCTATCAACGCCCATTCTCATGAAATTCCGTTCAATACCTATAGATATAATTTATAAGTCATCAGATAGTTAAAACTAGTGAAAAGTAAATATCCTCAACAAGTTAAAAGCTAGCTCTATCAGTTTTTTCTGAAATAAACAAATAGGTAGCTATGAAGTTAAAAACTCAATTCAAAAATTGATCAACAAGTGATAATGAAATTTTTTTGATATCTAGAAGTACGTACCAAGGAAATAGGTATTTCCTTGTAAAAATACGAACTTAATGTTATAGTTATGCCATGAAAATTAAATTGCTGTATCAACTTGTATAAAAATGTAAACATATTTTTTCAGTAGGTAGTATTAACACTCACCCTGTACAAGTGCAAGACCGGGCATTTCGTAACGCAACCGCCTGGTACCCATAGGGATTTCTCGAAAGGGTTTTCTCGGATATACGTCCTTCCGATTGCAATAACCTCGCCAATACTGATCGACGCTATCTCGGCCGTGGCACAGTTGATTACTTTGATGCCCTCGCTGTCTTTGGCATCCTTCTTATCCGTTTTATTGGCTTTGGCATCGGTCATAAACTTATAGACCGAGGTGATCAGGGTGCGTGTAACCAGATCGGCGGGCACAAAGTCAGAAATGGTATTGGGATCACTCTTCTGGGAGCGCAGAATGCCCACGCCACAAGCCACCAGAAGTCCTGTGGGTCCATTAAAGTTGTCCGCCCATCCTGGCACTGGTTCCTGGATGGTCGACACCACTAGGTATTGCAAAAATATCTATGTTTGTGTGACATTACGAGTGTATAGACTTCCTTAACTTACCGATGGATGGCCTGAATATAAAGACAGGTATCTGATGCTTATACGAATCAACCAACTGCTCGGCCAGACCCTTTGTGAAGGTATACGTATTTGGCTGAAAGTTTCCATACCTGCAAAAATAGAGTAACTTTTATAAAATATTCTCTAAAAGATACTTGTTCCTACTTTAAGCTGAATATATCGAGTGTCTCCTCGTCATAGGTCTCTGCAATCTTGATGGTTGTACGCCAGTCGGCGAGCGGTGGGTACACCTTCTCCTCCACATCCAGGAAACTGGGATTCGAATATGTGGTCGATATGTGTACGAAGGCCTTTAGCTTTTGCCATCCCAGCGCTAATTTGACCAGCTCGTGGGTGCCACGAAGGTTCATCAGGACAGCGGATCGCAGAGGTTCGTCAAAACTGAAGAGTTTATATAAACAAAAATATGTTAGACTAGTTTTTGTAAGGCTTAGTCGAACCTTGATTAAGTTAAACGTTGAAAATGCAAAATGCACAAGGTTTTTTTACTATTTTGCTATATGGTAAACTCTTGAAGAATACCTTAATTTGCAGACTTTAGACGCGTCAAAAGTGGACCCACTTACCGCACAGTGGCCGCCGAGTGGTAGACAATGGTGACATTCTTCAGCTTCTCGAGGTCCTCGGGACTGATGCCCAGACCTAGTTTCTGACAATCCCCGGTAATACCGACCACCTTGGAGCGGCAATCGGGCTGCTCCCTCAGCAATCGATCGTAGAATTTGTGCTCGAACTGCTTCTGGAGTCGCTCCTCGATGGTTAGGCCTTTTTTGGGCCTCAAAAGCACGTAGATCCGAGCCAATTTCGGGCAGCTACGGAGCAGCTTCTCGATCAGTGCCTTGCCCACGAATCCTAGAAGCAGGATTAGCTTTCACGTTGGAAAAAAAGTGGCACAGGACAACCCACCCGTGCCGCCGGTCACGAAGATTTCCTGGTCCTTGAAATGATCCGCAATTGACATAGTTGCTCTGCTCAAACCACGCTTCCAAAAGGTTCTGTCCCATTGCGTCCGCGCACGAGGCGGAAAAATTTTAATTTGGAACCCTCGAGGTGACCCGGCGTCCAAAAGTGTCAACCAACTGAATATTCAGCGATTTTATTCAGCAACAATACATCATGTTAAGTTCTTCATGGTAATAACATCATATAAATAGAAATTTGAGTAGCAAACATAAACACATGGGCTATTTTGATAAAAGTTTATTTTTAATTTGATAAATAAAACAGTAGTATTTCATAGAAATTTTATACAATTTTCGGTTTTATTTTTATATAGTTTATATCAAAAAATAATTTGATTTTTATATCTATGAAAAGGTATCAACTGTATATTCTTCCACATATTTGACAATATATCCAAAATGGTAAGACCTACAGACATAATTCTTTTTGTTTTAGGTGCGTTTAGTATATAT
>JAJJHQ010004419.1:139866-159154 GCA_021223825.1 Drosophila ironensis | reverse complement strand
GGAGTCCGTCCAGAAACTTCTACACTCGACTCGAATGCCGGTGCCAAAGAGCGGAAAAGAGAGAGCTGCACGCGTGTATGTATAAGCCCTTAAAATGGCCGCCGCAAAAGGATGAGCACGGGGAAAGGAAAGGTAACTGCATTTCGTATCGAAAAATCACCGAAAAACAAATGCACTTCAGTTTGGGGAGTCAAGTTAACCGCTAAACACTGGATGGATGAACTAACCTTGTTGTTTGTTTAAACAAATTCAAGGGGGAAAAAACTGTTCGAGCTCTGAAGAGAACTGCAACCGCACCGTCTGACTGCCGAAAGAGGAATGAACAGAAAAGGCAACGGCGGCGAACGAAATGCCAGTTAACTGCTTCGATCGCTGCCTGCGTCGGCGTCGCCTATTGCCGCCTCGCTCGCACCCCTTGCCCCAGCGACCGAACGGCCGTGCGACAGAGAGCGCGCTAGCGAGTCGTGCCGAGACGGCGGCCAAGTTTTGTGACCATATATGGTCATGTTTCGGGCTCGCTGCGCTGGCCTGGCTTTCGCTCTCGCACTCTCACACACTCGCGCACACAAGCACACAAGCACCCAAGTGGCCGCGAAGGTTTTCTCCATTTTTGCGACAAGCCGGCAATAAGGGGAACAGAGAAAACGGAGAAACAAAAAAAAAAAAGAGACGAGGCAGAGCTTGGGTTGCCGTTCGTGTGGCGATGAGTGTGTGCTGCCTACGTCACAAGTGACGGGCTCGAATCTCTCTCTCTGACCTACAGGGAATCCTTGCAAAACGATCTTGCTGGAAATGCCAAGTAAAGTCTCCTATTCTTGATTAAATGTTTATTCAGCATTGATTGCCGGGCAATCGAGTTACCCAATGGGGAACTCCTTGGTGGATTCCCACGGAAAGATGACTCGATTTCTCGTGGGGCGTGGGAAAATTAGAAAGTGTCGCCGAATTGAATTGCAAATTCAAATTTCTTGAATGAAACGAGACCAGACTTGTGGCCCGTGGGNTCGACACGCCCAACGATCTTATTTTTTTTTTTTTTTTGCGGTTTCTTCTTCTTTCAGAGGGTCAGCACACTTATCATCCTGCTTTTCAGCGGATTTCCGCCTTGATTTAAAGGCTTTTCTTGGTTTTTCGATCACTTTTTGGCACTGGCACACATAAAAAAACAATTGTTTGGCAAAAAAAATTGCAGTCTTATTCACTGTTTCGCGTACTATGGAAAGTTCTTTTGGTTCGGGGTTGTTGGGGGGAGGTGGGATGGCGTGGATGTCGTGGATGTCGTGGATCGCTCTATCGGCGAATACTTACATTTGGTCTGTTTTTATTAAAATTAATTAAATAAATATAAATTAAGTCTTTCTGATGGAGCGGCTTTGTGTCGGGAGGATATCCACACAGCACAAGAACTCAAACGGTAGTGATATGAAAACTGGTCGCAGCCGCCCGTTTTATAAAGCGCGCTCAGCTCGCCGGCTGAGCCCCTTCCACGAGCGCCGCCCGTACCGCCCGTACCGACCGTACCGCTTATCAGCCACCGGCGGGCCCGGCTCTCTTCTCAGCCGAGCAGTGTCCAAAGTTTTACCATATATGGGTATGAATTGTTCGCCGAGCGCGCTTTTCGGAATTTCCTTTGCACTGCCACCGGCTGGGTGTGTGCCTCTCTGGCGGCTGCCTTCTCTGTATGTACATGTACATATGTGTGTGTGTCTGTGAGTGTGCGGCGCTTGGTGTAGGTTTTTTTGCCTTCGCCTTGCCTTTGCCTTTGCCATTGCCGTTGCCTTTTTTGCTTTTTTTTTTTTTCGTTTCTTATGTGCAGGGTCCTCGTATCAGTGGAAAAGGCTCGCATGTGATTCAGGGCGGGTTACTCACTTGGGGCCAACTTATCTTTGGGGGGCAATACTTATTGGATGAATTCATGAGCAATTCGTCGAATTTCCTCCACCCAATCGCAACATTAAAGGTTTCTTTATGACAGCCAATATGCTATCGGGGGCTACAACTAATCATTTCCGTTCATTTTAAAGCTGTCTAAGAGTTACAGCTCATATTTTCGATACTGCCAGGGGATTCTTAAACTCTATCAATTTATGCGTCAGGGACAACAGCACCTTCATCATACATTACAATTAACAGATATTTATTTATTTAAATGCATAAATACAATCACCCTGATTCGAAAATATATGTATGTAAGCTTTGGCTGGAAATTTCATTTATTTTTTAGACTAAAGATATCCTTAAAACTATGTATAAACTATCAGAAACCATGCTTTCAATTTGATAATATTTGCATGACAATTCCCGAACTAGAATACCTGCAATACTCTAGGTTTTTCAAATGACATAAGCAACTTTGAATACTAAGAAAATTATAGTTAAGCTTCCATCGCTGATATCATTTTACCGCAGTGCCTTAAAAGAAACTTCCCTTAAGGATTATTTGAAATTTATGAAGAAAGAAAAGAAAATAAATCTTTTCAAGTCAATATAAACAAATTGTTTGCCATTTGATGCAAGTAAAGCTGTGGCCATACTTTTACTTAATACGAATTTAGTTACAAATATTCCGCATCTTATTGAATATTTTAAATTCTTTTGCAGGAAATCGGTATACGTAATATTTAAGTAATAATTTGTGTAAATGACAAGACAGGAGGAATGAAAACCAAGCCAAGGAAGTTGTCTGAGACATTTAAGGCTAGCAAAGTAGCCAAAACCCCTAGCAACTCAAAGGCAAAGGCACTTAAATTAGCCTTTCCTAAATATCCTGCAAATTGAATAAATAAACATGTAAATCTGATTGGTTCTAATGAATTTTTATTGTAAATAAACGTATTTTTTGTAGTGTTATTTGTGTGTAGGGTATCTGCCGGTCGAGGCAAGTGCGGGACAATCAGCCCGAAGCCGGTTTTGAATAATAACGGACGCCAGCTGCCAAAAAGGATGAAGAGAATCGGAGAAACGAGAAAGAAGCGGCCGGGAGAGCGGATACAACTGTTTCGATGCTGGCGATGCGTTTGCGCAACAGAGACGGTGCGACGGGGCGCTGGCGAGGGAGCGAGCGAGAGGGCGAGGCGCGTGACTCAGCCGCTGCTGTTGCTTTGCTCTTGATAAGCCGCTCTTGCAGGCCCCAAAGGCGTTCTATTATCAAATTTGCAATTGTTAAAGCAACTGCAATGCCGGCGGCTGCTCAGCAACAAAATATGTACTTTTCCCCTATCTTGAATTAAGCTGTTTTCTTGCGCAAAGTCACCGGTAGCGCTGTCTCGCTCGCACCGGCTGTAACCAAGTAAAGAGAGAGGGATGAGGAGGAGAGCGAGGAGGGGGAGGGAAAGCCTCCTTGCTTGTTGCTCTCTCTAACGGTTGCACACACATGGCCATCGATAAGTGAGCAAAGTTATTTATTTGCTTTGCCCCGTTGACTAATCTTCGTTTAAACAATTGCCTATTTCGGGCCAAAGTGACGCATAAAAGGAAACGACAGAGAGCGAGATGGGGCGAGGCGGCAGAGCGCAGCATAAAAAGCAACGAAAGAAAAACAAGCGCACAAACACACTGAGAGCGGAGTCAATGTTTGGGCAACCGGTCAAAGTCAAAGGAGTGGCTCCAATGGCGGTGACGTCGCCCTCTTCCTCTGCCTCTCCTCCCTCCCCATCATTCCCCGGGCTCTACAATGCAACGGCTTTGCCGCATTTGGCCCGGCTCTCCCACTCTCTATCCCCCTCTCCCTTGCTGTCGCTGTCTCGCTCGCTCTTTGCCGATTGTGTCTTTATCTGTTTTTGGGCTTCGCCGCAGAAACTGAAAACGCATCCGAAAAATGCAAGCAGACCAAAAAAGAAGCTCGCACCGAAAGTGGAGTATGCGAAGTAAGAGAGCACCCAAAAGGGGTACGAAAATATTCTAAAAAAAAAAGATTTATAATGGTTACAAAAACAATAGACCTCACAAATATTTACTTAGAAAAAGTTCAAAGCTCATAAAAGAAAATTCAAATAAAAGAAAATGTATTAAAAAAACCAAAACAATGTAGCATCTTCAGTGTTATCATATACAAGTTGCGCTTTATTTATTTGATGAAATTCGTTGAAACTAAAAGGCTTATAATATCCACAAAGATAGTATAATTTGTACACATACTATAATTGATAATCCAAACAAATAAGCTTTAAATTATCAAAATTTGATATTTTATTATAATATTCCATTAAGAAACTGATTATTCTTCTTATAATACATAAATTATTCAAGGTTACATAGACTTAACAAGTAGAAAATCATGTCAAATTTAACTAGATGTTTTTAAAAACCTTTAGGTATTCGAGATTAAGATGGAAAAGTTTAAGATAGAGGTATTTTACATCATTCGCCCTGGGCCTAAATCACACATCCTAAAGATATCACTATCACACTTTCCTCAACTTATTTGGTCCTTGAAAACATCTGTTTCGAGTATAACTTTTTTTTCCATTTCAAGGAGAGGCACATTTGCATATGCGGCACCGGCTTTCTTGAGTTCGTCTCATGGCTCTGTTCTGGGTCGAAAATATTCGCCGACGTCATCGCTAAATTCCACATTCCTCAATCACTCGTCTTCGCCTTCGGGGCTGTTCTTGAGATACCAAGATACAGATGCTCAGATACATAGATACGCCGAGAAAAGAGCGGACTGGGTCGGAGATACATATAGTTTACAGTATAGTATGTATATTTATGGTAGAGTCAATCTTATCGCTTGTAGCTGTCTTTTTTTTTATACTCTTTTTTTTTCAAATTGCCCCGGCTAACGGTGCGGAGCAGATACATACTCGTAGATACAAGAGCCACGAAGAACGGGCAGCAATTGCAGAGATCGCGGGAAATTGGCTTCGAATTGCTCCGAATATGGCTAGTTAGCATTAGTCTGGCTCTCGCAACTAGTTCGCAGTGAATGTATCAATTATGTATTTGGTATTTAGCGTCGATCAGTCCCGGCCTAATGGCCATAAATCGTGTCGCACAGTTTGTGGGCCACATAACAGGGATCCATCTTACACACGGCTCCATGCATTCCACAGCCAGTAGTTTTAGATGAAATCTAACGATTCTGAAAGATAAGATACAAAAAATCAGCGCACTCACAAATATCTAGATATTCTAAAAAAATATCCCAAGTTCTGTGCCTCGTTGGGAGGTCTCAGAGCCATTTCTTGGCCCCACCAAGTTCGTTTCTTGACTGTTTTTTGTTTGCTCTACGCTTGGCCAACAAATCGCTGAAATTTGAAATTTCCCCGGGCCAATAGCTTTGGATTTTGACCTTGCGGCCGGTGAGGTTGAGTTGAAACAGGTGAGATCGATCCCGTGTGCATTGTCTCGGATTGTCTCTGTGTTTATTGAAACTAGAAATACTTAAATGGCCAAAAAACGGCGCGTCGCTGTTGTTGACTTTGAAACCGCTATATGTATGTTTATAACAAAAAGGCAGAAAAGCAACAGCGGCTACACGTATTCATGTAGATAGCCATGATCAACGACCTTTCTCCAAAAGTACGTAACTCGTCACGTTTTCTACACTCACACAAAACGAAAAAATATAAAAAAAACGTAGCAACTTGTTAAGCGACTTGGGCCAAAGCCATTGTCAAGGTCATTGAATGTGAAAATTTTCGTACGTTTTTCGCAATTAATTTGCTTTTCTTTCATTTCCATTATTTTTTTCACGCCGCGTGCGTGTGAGTATGGTTGCCACTTGCCATTAACATGCACGCACTGCCAGGGTTGCCATCGCGCCACCGCGCCCCCCATAACCCCGCACTGCTTGCCACTGCAACATGCCGCATTTGGTCAAGTCGAAAAATGTTGCAAACACATTTTCACTCCTGCGCTTTTTGGCCATTTCGGCTTCGCATCGCAATTGCCATGGCTGGAAAGATAATCGTTAATTGGCCCGTCTTAATTAGTTTTGCGTGCCACGGGAATTCCAGGAGGGGTACGAAAAAGGGGGGCCCATGGATGAGCAAGCTCGTACACAGGTTTATATCTCTATACAGACACTCGTTTGGATCGTGTGCGTTGGCGTCGCGGGATAAGCACCCCCAAAATACTTCGAGCCAAGGCCGTGGACAAAGCTGGTTAAGCCTCGAGACCAAAAAAAATCGATACAAGAAATCACAGTCAAGGATTACTAACCGATGAGCCAACGATATAAGCGAATTTGGTGTACCAAAATTATCATCTAAATTCAATAGAATAAAACACTAACTAAGCTTAGCAAATGGACAATATTTAGGAACCTTGTTAGACTTTAAATTTAGCTTTTAAATGCACTATATGAGGAGAAAGAGTCAACATAATTTAATGGAATATAATACAAATATTTCTAGAGTAAAAGGTTTCAATGGGTATACAACAGACAATCAGTAGGGGAGTTGCCAGGGGTATAATGCAGCGATTCTGCCCAGCAACATTGTAACTATCCGCTATTATTGTTAAAGCTTTGCCATAAAACATAGATACATTAATATTCATTTGTAGAAACGAAATGTGCAGTGGCATCGGCGTTAATCGTGATGTCTTTCGCGATCCGTGCCATAAATGCCCGCACGAATACTCGTATGTTAATGCCAGATCGCCGAATTCCACAACTTCGCTAATTGCCTCGTTAATTGCCCGGCACAGTGCATTGCAGACATTGTTGCATCTGTCGAATGGTTGGAAAACGATCACCTGACAGTGCTCACCGTACCGCCCACCATCTGCGTGCCTGAGTGGGAGTCGGCCGGCAGACGTCTCGGGAAAGTGAAAGAAGTGCCATAGTTGCCACATTTATTCGTTCCCCAAGATTTCACCCGCCTGCAGACTGCAGTGGGTGCGTGCCACGCTGCTCTGCTTTTGATTCGTCGGGTGAGCAGTAAAAAAACGGGTGAAAAAAGTGTGTGTCTGCTAATAAACGCTTGTGAATGCAAGTGAACTCTGCGCTGACCCCGTCTAAATTGGTTGCTTTACAGCCCTGCCTTCGGGTTCGACTCGAACTACTCATTTTTGGCTTACTATTCGAGACGAAAGTTAAGGGTTATTGGAATTGAAGGAATAGAAGTACCAGAGGAAACAGTTTAATCTAACGGTGGGCACTCCATAGCTCTTTTGGCTCCCAAAAACAAAGAGCTAGGTGTTAGGTGTTCGGAATTTGACGGTGACAATTACAATTTACCGTTTTCTGCAGTTGTTGTGTCATAACTTAGTTTGTAGGTATACAAGATTTAATTGTATTTGCATCTTTATTGGAATATTGGAAAAAAAAAATAATAGTTCTTGGATACCTTTTATTAAATAAAGACCTAATTTAAGGGTCTTTATATTAGAAATATGTAAATATTTATTTAATATATAATTAAGTAAATAAGATTTCCTTGTTAGATGGAAAATGTATTGTACTCTTTGTGGTTATTGAATGTCATCTGAAAATGTATCTGCACTTGACACTTTTCCGAATCCATCTATTGAAAAGATGAAGATTTTGGGGTGAGATGGGAAATGTGACAACTACAAATTTGTTTTGTATCTGCATCTTGGTGTAGCTGTATCTTTGTATCTGACTTTGTTACAGATATTTTTTTTAGCTTGAAGCTTCGCCGCAATTGCTCAATAAAATTTGCGGTAAAAGTTTCATTGAGTCATTTGCCGAGTTGCCAGACAGACGTTGCAATTACCGCTCACGCCCATTGAGTGGCTTTTTTTTGTGTTTGTTTGTTTGGGACTTAAGAGAGAGGTTGGGAGGCTGGAAGGGAAAGGAGAGTGGGGCGGGGGGAGGAAAGCATCTCTTCGCAGACTGAAAGGTGCAAAAGCAATTGTACTTGATTTGTGCGCGCGTGCGAGAAGAGCAGACGCTGAGACATCGCTCGTCTCGCTCCAGCCGACTCGTCTCTCGTTTCGTTTCTTATTTCTTTTCTTCTATTTTCCTCACTTTACTTTTTTTGGCTCGGCTTATTTTCTTTTCTTGTGTTTTCTTTGCTTTCGTGTGTTTCTTGACTTGTTTATGGCGGCGTCAGCTTTGGCGAGACGGCGACCGGCTCTCTGTTGCAGCAGCTGCTGCGGCATCTGATTAGCTCGTTGTTGTCGTTGCTGCTGTTGTTGTTGGCAATGAAAAAAGAAACACAGAAAACGCAGAAAATAAAAAACTAAGCGAAAAAGCTGCAAAACCTCACGTGGGTGCGAGACAGAGGCAGCAACTGGTAAAAGCAGTCCCCACAAATAAAGCAGTCCAGTCTCAAGGCGACCAAAAGGGAATGACAGACAAGCCGTAAAGAGGCTGTAAAGCTCCAAAGAGCAAAAGCTTAAAAAGGGTCAAAAAAGGATAAGCCAAATCTCATAATTAAATCGAATATTTTGGGGTTTTATGCAAAATTTTCACTGATAATGCACATAAAACAAGTGTGCTAATATATTAGGGTTTTCTTTAGGACATTTTAGGTACTATTTTACGTATAATTTTAATGCAAAAGATTAAAAATAAGATTTAAAGGATTTGTATAAAAATCTTTAGTATTACTGCACATGAATGCTTAGATAAGGCTCCAAAAATTCGTATGAAGAAAAATCGTTTAAAATAGAGATGTATGTATGTATGCTTTTAAATTACCCAAATCTCGATCATTATTTTAAC
This sequence comes from Drosophila ironensis, assembly GCA_021223825.1. Lineage (NCBI taxonomy): Eukaryota > Metazoa > Arthropoda > Insecta > Diptera > Drosophilidae > Drosophila > Drosophila ironensis. Next base: position 150,516 of record JAJJHQ010004419.1, on the reverse strand, counting down.
GATACTTCTATAAAAAGGTTGAGATTTGGTATATATTTGGCTGAGTCACTCATAAATAAATTACATAAAGAATTTAGGGACTTAATGGAAAATTTTAAGCCAATAAACCAACAAATATTGTAAAAAAAAGTCTAATATTTCATGAATTTATATGGAAAATCCTCACCTATACTGATCAAAATCAAATGCAAATAAATGAAGTCACATTTCTTACAATCTTCCACAATTAATTAAATATTTTGGATATTCATAAATAAATATGAAATGAAATATTTTATATGGAAAATCTTAAGTAATACTGCTCATAATTTAATGCACATAAATTAAGCCAATTTTCTTACATTAAGTTTTATTTTGGCATAGTCCACCAAAACGGGGCCGCTTTTGCATTTAAGGCTAAAACAACATATTTGCATGGTGAAGTAACCTAAGCAGACGGAGAGACAGTTGTGGCCAAACAAAGATGTACAGTGGGATAAACAACGAAAAAATCAAGGCGAAAGCTTTGGGACATCGAGAGCTATTCAAGGACTTCGGCTTGCCAGGAAGTTTGAGACAGCAAGATCATCATTTGCATACTCAAAAAGTATCATTTTTGAATAAGTTTTTAATGCATATCGAAAGTTACTAAATATGAATCACTCCTCATTGTTTTGTGGAGCACTTATCAGCACTTAATTTTGTTTTATATACTTAATCACAGGCTAATTCTCTTAAAAATACCGTAGTTGGTGACTAATTGCGATCGGACTCCACTGTATTCAGCGAATTCGAAAACAACAATGTGGGCTGCAAAATATATCTGTATACTAAAACCTAAAAGTGGTTTTTAATGAAAATCTCTATATATGTATGTTCGTTGCCATTGTATGTTTCGTTTAATGTGGCATGCTTGTGGCAGCAATTCGTGACCGTGCAATGTATGTTAGCCCACATCCGAAACCAACACACACCCATTTCTCATTTCCCATTCCCAGTCCCGGTCCCAATCCCGTACCCATTCCCATTCCAGGTGGCAGCCCATTCTGTTGTCTTCTGCATTTCGCAGGGTTGGCCCGTTGCGGTCTAGTGCCATCAGCTGGGGCGTGTGTGAGCGCAACGTCAATTAAACTACACACAAAAAAAGTAACAATTATGGGAAGGTCAGCGTCAAAGACCGAAACTTGCAACACCCTGGCCGATCGAACAATCAACGGCCATCAATAGAACCGGGCACCTAAATCGACCAAATGTTGTGGGTTGACTAGGCTTCGTATAATACATTAAACCCCAAAGATTCAGAACAATTGCTGGAAAAACAACCGAGTTATGCGTAGGTGGTGCCTAGCCCAATAAAAAGTCAGTGTTTCGGTCCTTTTTGGGCATTTGATACATTTCTTTTTAATGAAACCCATTAAATTGTTATTAAATCTAGCTGCGGCGATGAAAATCTTGAAATAAAGATGCCATTATCTGGGCTTTCTTGCGAACCTCTAATTACACAAATTGAAAAGCGCGCACACGTGAGCTTCGCCCTCCAGTGGGTGTGTTTTGGATGGGCTGTGCCACGCCCAGATGCCCGCCCGAGATACACCGCCCCCCGCTATGGGATTCCGCCGGAATCCGGATCGAGCCGCTCGCAAAGCGGAAAGCATTGCGTGAGGCCCCGGGAATCCGGGCCCCGGGTACTTAGGGTCCCACAGATGGTGCCAACCAGATATTTAAATGCATATAAAGTTAAAGACTGCCCCGAACTGCTTTTTAATGGGTGTGACATGCGAAAAGTCCATTTGAATCCCATACGTTCTTGAATCCCATACAATGGATTAAAGATTATGCTTCCAGGCACAATTTTACCCTGAAATCCCAAAACTTTTCGTCATTTTCGCCATTCTGAGTTGATGGTTACTTACATCATTACATCATTATTTCGGTATGTAAATGCAGTTTGTGAATGAACTTGAGGGAACCCTTGTCCAACCGGTTTTTAGGTAATTGTCATCGCTTAATGAGAAATTGAGTGTTACAACTTGTTTGGTGCTTTGCCAACGTAGTTTCTATTGAACCGGAATGAGTAATGGATTTTCCATACAAATATTTGTTATTTTATTCGCTATCTTGAAAAAATTAGTCATCGGCAAGAAAATATCAAGTAGCTGTTATCAATTAAGTATTTGTGCGATATAATATCACTGCCCGACTGAATTCCACAGCATTGAAAATCATTTTTTCGGTTGCATTTCCCGCATATTTTCACAGCCACTAAATTTGCATTATCAAATACAATAAACCCCATAACTTGTTGCTTTTCCCATTATCGTTTGGGCCCTTATCCTCCACGCATGCGGGCTCTTCCTTATTTTTTGATTGGGAAACAATTTAGTTGGCGCCCGATTCGGTTATCGGTGGTCATAAATACTGTAATACCGACGGACACGTAGGCCCATAACCATTTCCCACAGTCAATAAATTCTAATGAAATATGCAAGTGCGTAAAGGGTTTGTGCTATTAATTTCATGGTGATTAACTAAATCGCGGATAAGGATAAGCGAAAGGTCATCTGAGACGGTCGAAAAAAAAACACCTTAGAGGTTACAGTCCGATTTGCGATAATAATAAGGTACGGCTAATCAGGGTTTGAATTGGGTATGGGTGCGTGAAGAAAGCAAAGGGATTTCGTAATTGTAAAATATGAAATATGACTCAAGGGGTACAATGGGCCAATAATTGTGTAATTCAATACTCTGGGAGGAAACCCCGAAGCAAATGTTACAATTAAGAAGATTTATCTGAATGCTCCCTATCTGAATGCTCAATACATAGTGAATCACTAGCAAATGGCTTACAAATAAGATTGAGAAATATATACACAGTATTTCCAAACCAATTTTGTCATACAAACCTAGTTTAAATTCGCCACACAAGCTTCGAGTCTGCGTCTTTGATGACTCATGGATACTTGACCAGGTAGTGCCCGCCAGCTCAACGTCAGTTCCATGCTTTTCGGATGAATCATCGCAGCCCACCCGCCCCCCAAAACGTAAGTACTCTTATTTGCTGGATTGCTTTGCATATGAAACAGCAAAAAATTCACGAAATACAACAAAAACCGAGGGATAAACAAGATGATGGCGAGAAGAAAACAGAAAACCATAAAAACACAACACCTATCTTCACAAAAAATAACAACAAAAGCGAAAAAGTTAAACAAGTCGAACGGTAAACCCACAAAAACAATAAAAAAAGGTAAATGTATGCTTGTGTAGAGCTGAGCCAAAACCCGCTCCTAACGAAAAAATTATAAATAATTGAGCTGGGAGAACCGTTTAGCATAGAAACACACAAACAAACTGAAACGTTGGTCATAATAATCATTGGCCGTGATGATCAGAAACCGTTCGGCGATGAAGTCTCAAGATCTGGGTAGTATTCCTCTGCAGAGACATGATAGTACTAAAACATTCTAACAACAAAATTTATAATAGTTTGGGAAAAGTGTAAGAAACTAAGAGGGCTTCTGTTTACTCCTGTATTTGAGGTTAACAATTAAAGCAGTCTTAAAATCTCAAAGTTAGGACGGTCAAAAACTGTAAGGTTTGAAAATGATTTGTTATATCATTGTAGTAAATCATAAAATTGTATATAATAAACTAATAGGGTTCCAAAATAGTAGGAGATCTTTAATTTTTGCAGAATCCGCTCCTGAAACACCTGTACTCCCATAACAAAGCTTGCAACAAAAAAAGCAGAGCAAACTTTATGTCGCAGCCTCCGCACCGCCCATTGTTGACAGTTACGTTTCGAACTGCTGGCTTGGAATGAGAATGTGAAGAATGAGGAGAAGGAGATACATAGTAAATAGAGGGAGCCAGAGAACAGAGCAAGCAGAACAGAAACAGAAACAGAAGCAGAAGCAAAAGCAAAGCTTCCAACCGGCGGCTTAAGATCCGAAAGAGGCAGAAAAAAAATAACGAAACTCGTTTCCCAGCAACGGAAGAAACAGCTGCAAAAAATACAAAAAATAGGGGTTACAGGCGAGGTCAGTGTCTTAGAAATCATAAAATTAATGGTCTCGACTTCGTAACTATGTTGTAACTTTTTGAAAAAAATTATCTGCAAATTGTACAATTTGGAATAACAAGTTGTAGAGATATATTTTATGCCTAACCCATCCGAATGACCGCTATTGTGACTAACTATTTTCTAATGATAAGCAGTAGGAGAAGAAACGGTTCATAGACGACAGCCTGGAAATGGAGACACACATTCGAAACGTAAAAATTCTTTTTGTTTTTTCGATTTTTATGAAAGTCAGTTAACGGGCCAGTCTTTCGGACAGATCTCGTCCATACAAACAAATTTGCCAGCTTTGTCTTAGCAATTTTTTTATTTCTATACATACATTTATTTTTTATATTTGGGGTATGACAATAATACTCGATTATTTCGGGGGACTTTTCACTTTCGCAATTTGTGTGAAACGAGACAAAATGAGCGTCTTGTGTGCGTACAAATGACATCAAAATAAATTCGCATACGAAAAGGCGATAAAAGAAAGAGCGGCAATGTCAACGTTTTTGCCATTTTTTACTCGTTTTTTTTTTTTGTTTTATTTATTTAATTTCGTATAATTTATTTGGTGGTGTGCGGGCTGTTTTTTTGCTTCAATTTGGTTTATTTATTTTTTTGGGCTCGCACAATTTTCAAGCTTTCAGAGACGAAGCCATTGACATTGAGCTGTCGCCGACCGTTTTTGGCCGTTGGCATTTTGAATGGAGCGAAGCTTTTATCGGTTTTATCCCAAAAATGTACATCCAACTCGGGGCAACAAAACAGTCAGCTGCCTCGATTGTTTATGGACAAAATGTAACGAACTATTTTCGAAAAAAATGTCAAACTAAAAAGCGGAAACTCAAAATGCTGCCCATATAGGAGGAGGCGGCAGCTAGACTTGTAGGCGTATCCCCTCCCCGATCGTTTGAATGTCTGTATATCTGTATATTTGTTCTATAAGGCGTTGCATCCGCCGTTTTACTATCTCAGGAAATCCAACCGAAACCGAAAAAATAAGAGAAAACAAGCAAACATGTTCAGTACATTTGTGCTTGTGTTTTTGCTAGTGGGCTTCCCCAAATTTGGTCACACAAATTTGTGTGGATCACCTTATTTTGTTGCGGTTTTTGGCTAGATCATAAAAAATATATAAAGCAATTGCAGTCTGGAAATCCGCTTACCATCCTGGAGCTATACTGGTTTTACTGGGTATACAAAATATTATTCATTGATACCTTTTACCGGATATTAGGGTTATAAACTACGTTTTAGATATCCCATGGTAAAGGAAACAAACTAGAATAACTATATCTGATTCAAGATGTAAAGAGATACAACTATTCAGATGTGAAATATCTTTTGGATACTTTGTATACAGCCTTAATAATTCAGCCTTAATTCAAAAGTATCTTTTTCTCCCAAGTACCGCCCATAGCGCGAATTCGGATGCGTATTAGGTAACTCTATTTAATCCGCTGGGCCATTAGGGATATAAACTACGTTTTAGATATCCCATGGTAAAGAAAACAAACCAGAATAACTATATCTGATTCAAGAGGTAAAGAGATACAACTATTCAGATGTGAAATATCTTTTGGATACTTTGTATACAGCCTTAATAATTCAGCCTTAATTCAAAAGTATCTTTTTCTCCCAAGTACCGCCCATAGCGAATTCGGATGCGTATTAGGTAACTCTATTTAATCCGCTGGGCCACCGTTCGCTGGCCATTCAAATCTCCACCAGACAAAGCCCTATCTGTTTGGGGGGATCTGTGGATCTCACCTGCATTTCAAATGGCAAAATTTAGTTATTTCAGTTGGCTCGACTGTTGGCCCGTTGTTCATTCACATCAAACGGCAATCACGAATCTTACCAATGCCGCTGTCTTACCAGAAAATGAAGATCGGGCCGGCTAACGGGGACGGAATGAAAGGAAGAAAGAAAGACTTTCACTTGCTAATTAGAATTTCAGTGAACGCTGCCACTCGCCTTCGGACGACAAACTCAATAGAAATGCAACAACAATGAGTGTATTTTTATTTTTAGGTTTATTCAATTATTAGGCAAATTTTTGCGAAAGTAAACTTTGGAATACCGTTGGCTTGACCGCTGCTGCGGATGCACTAAATGCGAGAAAGGGAGAGCAGCAGGCAGGTGGACAGAGAGGGGGATAGAAAGGTATAATAGTATCTAATTGGATTTAATAGTTTTATAGTAAAAACTGAAATTCAAAACCGAAAATTTAATCGTATACTCAATCATTCAATCACTCATTGATATTCTAAGAAAAAAAACTAAGATACAAGCGTATTGCTATAGAAAATTTATAGCAATAGTTTCAGGGGATGGTCTTGTACAGATAATATTCCTCTTTAGGTTTCAAAGGTTTGTAAAAACCTAATCCTGAAACATTAAGCTATGTAGAACTAGAAAAATGGTAGAACCTTCTGTAAAACTCGCAATCTTGTAACTTCTTTGTTGAAAAACTATGAAGATTTGGATGTAAATATGTCAAGCTGGACGACGTCACCTCAGTCGAAATAAAACCCAAAACATATTGTAACCGAGAATGCCTCATCGCAGATTCTTCGCAAACATTTTGTTATTAATATCGGCAATTGGTGAATCATCTATGAGATCACAGTGGCCATTAGTGAGCGAATAAATTAAAGAATATACATATGTATATGCGGTTCCGAGAACTCGAAAAAGGCAGTCGAATTTGAAAATGTATTTGCAAATGGAATGGAATAACTTGATCGTGATGTTCAGTTACATTTTAATGGTTTTCCAACTCGATTCGAGGAGAAACATTGTATGGAAAACACAATGGACCTTAAGCAGCGCTTATCACGCTTTTCGGAGACTGGAAACAGACCGCAACAAATTGCATTTCCATTTCAGCATTTACAAAAAAAACTAAGAAAACAAAAAGAAAAGTGGAATGCAATTTGCTTGAATGCATTTAACTTCAAACTCATGAAAATAAAACAAAATCAAAGCCCATGACTCATCACAGTTTTGCACACACCACTTTGTTAATATTTTTCTTTTTTTTTTTTTGTTTCTCGTTACTTGAAAACATTTGTGAAAGTGACACGTGCGGCGTCCCTTTCTGCGAAATTTTTGGCAAAAAAAAAATAAATATACAGAGCGAAATGATTCACCCGGATATAAGGGATATAGGGTGTAGGGTAAGCGCGATATAGGGGTGGCTCAATTACCACCCCAAATGGGAATGCGCAGGGCAGTTCCCGAGGCCTTGGGATGGGATTGCCTTTGGGATAGAAGACACTGAGAAAATAAGGATGTGTACAAAAAATATAAAGCCAAATATATCACAAGGCCTGTACAAAATCAAGCATTCCATTAATATAGATTATTCAATGGAAATAAATGAGTTTAAATTCATATCGCCTTTAAAATGCATTCTGAAATATAAACTCAAATATTAAGCATTCCATCTAACAGACATATTTCAAAGGAAATAAGTGAGTTCAAATTCATATATCCCTTTAAATTGGTTATAAAATATGGTGTACCATCTGTATTTACCATTCCATCAGTAAACGTAATCGGCTGTAACTTCTGAGATCTAGTATATTATCTGCATGATATTATATTTAAAACAATTTAGTAAGTACAATTTCTTATACCATAAAATATCTATAATATCAGAAAGTGATAAATAAACTATTATAAAATTTATGTATTCCTTTGAAAGATGTGTTACATATTATCAAATTTTATAGTCTCTAATACAGTTGGGATAATAAGTAAAATAAAGTTAATTTTCTGAATAAATTTCTATACATTTTTATTGGAGTGCATCGGGCTATGGGATTGTCATTGCCAAAATGAGGGTCGCTGCATTAAAGGCTCAACCTTGAACAGCGGGCTCGGGGGTGGCTTCGGTGGTGCCTCCTCCGTCCTGGGCCAACATTTCCGAAAACTCAACGCATACGGAATCTGGAACGGGCAACGGGGAACGGCCAAAGGGGTCCGGGGGTTGGGATCAGCTGTTGGTGGTGGTGCTGCCCTGACCCGTGGCCATGTCCCATTGAATGACAGCCGAATAACATGTATACACATATAGTATATCCTGGTGGTGCCTGATTACCGATTGCCAATGGTGGTGGCAGTTCCATTGACTAATCACTCAGCACACAAGATTCTCCGGGCTGTTCCGGATGCATGTTCTCACCCAAAAACCGAAAAACTGCGCCCAACCGAAGATAAGAATTGTGAACTCTGTCTTTAATGTGCTTTCCATATGCAGCAGCCGAGTGGAATATGGATGAGATATGGGCGTAATGTGTGGCAATGCATTAAAGACGGCTCACATATCTCAAGAGCTCTGCGCCGGCTCCCCCGATAAAGTCAAGTCGCTGTCGGAGACCCCACCCTTTTGCTTTTGGGACTTCTTCAACATGACACTCAACGAAGCGAAAAAGTGATCGTTGACCTCCACTTCCAAAACGAAATCTCTTAACCCTCGGCGCTTTGTTCTGAAACTCGAATTATCAATGTTTTATGCTATACGAATACCATCTTAATCAGGCTACAGGAAAATATATGCATTATTAAAGAATAATATGTATTCCAAGTGTGAGATACATATAAAATGTTTCCTCAAGCAGTTGCCACTACTTTCGAACTATATATCTTAGCTTTGAGCGTTTGTTCTCATTACCTATTGTTTATGTTTCTTGAATCTTTGGAAATGTTAGGACTTATTGAAGTTTTGAGAAGATTCCAGAATTTTCGAAAACTCTTTTTCATCGAGTTTCGAGGGTTTTCATAAACCGTTTCCCATCGCATTTTCGGAATACATTTCTTGTGTGTTCCCAAGGAAAAGGAAGCGGCGTCTGGGGTGGCTGGAAAATGCAGCATTTGAGGGTTAAGAAACGTTCCCACGTCTCGGGTTGGGGGTGTTAATTTATGACAATTCCGAAAAGGGCGTGGCTGCCAAATGCTTCCGTCGCCAAAGCGAAGAAGCGAAATAAAAATTAGGGCTAGAAATGAACAGCCCGCAGAACAATTGAAGGAGTGAAACAGGAGTTTTATGTTGGATGCAAAAAGTCTTCTGGGCAAATAAAAAAGCAAGCCCGAATGGGAGGTTGGGGGCTTCAAAGGGTTGCACTTGGAGCCAAATGAATGAGTCATCTGAAAACCGATACCCTTTCCCACTCAGTTGTTATGTACCAAAGAAAACAGATGTGGATTGCCATTTATGTGTATATACATAGGTATACCTGATAGAGGCGGTCAGGTGCTCCTGTATCAAGGTGAGCACTATTCTGATTACACGTATCGCATTTTTCAGGTTTTCGTATATCAGCAGGTGCGGTACGCACAACAATAATAATAATAGCATTCCATACGGCTCGATACGATTTGATTTCCAACTGTAAAAATATAGTTTTTCCCCTTGAGCCAGTCTCGCTTTACAGGTGATTTAGATCGAAAGCCATCTGGACAGGGGAACCACATTTCATTGAGGGAAATATTTGAAATTGTATAGTAGTAATATGGTCAAGTTTTACGGAATTTATCACACAGAATTATTTTGTTTAGACAGCCTATTGGTTGATGAATTAAAGAAATACATGTATATAGAAAAACATATGGTCAACAAACGATTTTTATCTAGAATTTTGTCTGAGAAGGAATTACGCTTTTGCGTTTTTTGAACCCATACAATAATATAAACAATAATATACCGGGTATTTATGGTCGAAACTCTTGTTTTGACGCTCATATTGATATCATTTCCTGGGGAAAATGTTTAAATCAAAATGATTCATTTCTGTATGTATGGGCTTGGAAGGGAGCACTCAGACTGGGTCCCACATGTCGGAGGAAGTCACTCATTTGTCCCCACTCCCACTCCCACTACCACTCACAATCGCACCACCTCCTTCCTCCAGTATCAAGTGTGTCCATTATATCACTCGCTCGACACTGGAACCCAAAGTGGAATCCAAACTCGAAACGGAAACGGAGGTCGATTAAGAATGCTGCTCACAATTCCAGAGATCGCTGATGGGGGAGCGAGTCGAAAGAAAAGGGAAACCCAAATGGAGTTGAAAACGAAACGATTCGAATATTACGATCAAAAATCGTTGTTATTCAAATCGCATTCATGCAATCGCGATGATGTATGGTGGGGGAATGGGGCAAGGGGATCTGCGGGTTTGGATGGTAGGACCTTAGCAGGTAGACGGACGCCTTATAATCGATTCTTTGGCCATAAACGTCTCCAAAATGGACACTCCAAAGCCAAAAGAAGGGACGGGGATTGGTGGTGGTAGGAGACCTAACCCAAAAGAAAGGAGAAGAATCATCCAAAGGAATGGGTTGATATCATTCTACGGTGAGGCCTCGAGTTTACGACTTTGGAGTCTTTTTTGACCCTAAGTTTGAAGACATTCGTTAAGGGATTTTTGTTTTAGAACTTAATAATTAGAATTTAATAAGAACATATGTATGTATTTAGTTTATTTTTTCTTTTAAACGATGTTTTCGGGTTGTCCTTCTATAGTCTTACGCTATAAGTTAATAAAAATAACTCCTTATGCACCTAACTAAGAGGTAGTATTTTATAAGTATTG
>JAJJHQ010004419.1:90792-134137 GCA_021223825.1 Drosophila ironensis | reverse complement strand
AAATTAGTTTGGATCCCCCTATGTGAGAGTATACATTTGGTATTTTTTGTCAAACCTGACCGGCAGTTGGCATTTCGAACCCGCCCCGCCACCGGTCACACTGCTCGCCCGCAGCGAAGCGTTCCTCTGTTTTTGCACCTTCACCCGCATCAGCAGTTGCCGTTTTTTTGTTTGTTCCACATTCGCAACACCCCCCGCCACCACCGCACCCACGGCACCCCGATGTGGTCGCTCATCCTGCCGCTGCTCCTGCTCCTGCAGGGCCGCACCGTGCGCGCCTACGACCGCGAAATGACCGTCTTCGTGGACGCCGGCAAGACGGAGTGCCTGTACCACCAGGTGCGCCCCGGCGAGACGATTGACTTCGAGTACCAGGTGATCGACGGCGGGCACGGCGACCTGGACATCAGCTTCACGCTCCTCGACCCCATCGGCCTGGTGATCGTCAGCGACTACAAGAAGCCGGAGAACATGCACCGCCACGAGGTGGGCAAGGAGAGCGGCGGCGGCGGCGGCGGCGGCGGCGGCGGGGACTTCCGCTTCTGCTTCGACAACTCCTTCAGCCTGTTCAACCGGAAGACCGTCTTCTTCGAGCTGATCGTGGAGCGCGAGGGCGAGCCGGAGGACGCCCAGTGGGAGCCCATCGACGACCTGGCGGGGCTGTCGCGCGACGAGTACTACGACATGAAGGTGCAGGACATCATGGACTTCATCGGGCGCATCCGCCTGCAGCTGAACAAGGCCCGGCAGCTGCAGGATCTGCTGCGCTCCCACGAGGCGCGCGATCGCAATCTCGCCGAGACGAACTTCCAGAAGGTCAACCACTGGTCGATGCTGCAGATCAGCGCCATGATCGGCGTCGGACTCATTCAGGTCTTCATGCTGCGCAGCATCTTCGCCACCGACGGCCGGATGCACCATCTGTGGCGCAAGCTGGGCATCTGAGCGGGAGCACGGGAGCAGGAGCAGGATCGAGAGCAGGAGCAGGATCGAGAGCAGAAGCAGTTTCTACCAAAGATGAGCCGGCCAACAACTACTTGCCATACTAGGATCGCCATCGCAGGCATCGGCCGGGTGCCTGCAAGCCATATATCATTGGGCCAGGGCCGGGTGCTCGGCGGAGCGTTGGCGCGCTGGCTGGGCAGCCAACATGTTTGATATTAAATGTACGTTTTAGCATTACCCCATTGCTCGGTTTCATTGCAGCGGATTGGGGCGTCTTTTGCGCGCCTTGGAGAGGAGATGAATCTCTTAAAAGGTCTTCACCTGGATTAGGGGGAGTCTTGCAAGATTTGAAGGAGTTTCAGGCATCTTTTGTGAGCCTCAGGAGGGAGATAAATCTCCTATAGTCTTCACTTTGATTGGGTAGATTCTTGAGACAAAAAAAGATAGTTTGGGGCATATTTTGCACGCCTCAGGGCGAAGATAAATGCGCTATAGGGTCTCCACTTGGATGACTCGACTTGGATTAAGGAGATTCATGAGACATAAGGAGGAGCTTAGGGCATAATTTGTGAGCTTCAGGGCCGAGATAAATGTGCTATAAAGTGTCCAATTGGATTAGATGGAGTCCTGAAAGATATGTAGGCGTTTAGGCCCTAAACTTTAGGGCATCTTTTATGGACCTTGGGACGTAGATAAATGTGTTAGAGTCTTCTTTTTGATTAGTTAGATTTATGAACCATATGAAGGATTTTAAGCCATCTTCTGTGAGCCTTAAGGGGGAGATAAATCTCCTAAATATCCTCTACTTGGATTTGGTAGAATCATCAGACAAAAGGAGGCGTTTAGGGAATCGTTTGCACGCCTCTGGGCGGAGATAAATGCGCTATAGGGTCTCCACTTGGATGAGATAGACTCGTGAGACAAGAGGACGAATTTAAGGCATCTTTTGTGGGCCTCGGGGCGGAGATACATGTTTTATAGAGTCCCCGCATTGATTAGGTCGATTCATGAGACAAAGAGAGGAATTTAGAAGGATATATCTATAAGATATACAAACATTTCATGGGGTTTCTATTGCGAATTAAGGTATTATGCACAGAGCATTTTAACGGAGAAGAAGTTTTCTTTATGGACATCCGTAGCAACCTTAGCGCAGAGCTAAAATTTACTTTAAATAGATCGATTTGTTTAAGAAGACAGAGTTTCAGGGGAGTTCTCATTTGCAATTGCAAAAGAATTCGCTTGAAATACACTGTATGCATGACAATATCGGTTTCTTTTGGGGATCAAGGCATCAAAAACCGAGCTGATTGCTGCTACGTTCCATAAAAAAGGTATCACTTGTAATTCCCAAAGCTATGGACAGATAAATATGTATAGTTCCTTCAATTTGATTAGATAGTTTCATGCTCGGAGTTGCCTCAACTTGTTGCCCAGGTTTCAGAGCAGATTCTTTATCTAAGTGGAGGAGTTCTTTGTTGGCTAGCCAAAACATTTGCAAAGATAAGAAAACAGGGCAATGCAATTACTAAATGCTTTCAAACAATGGGTTCGGCAATGCTTTCAGGCAGTACAAGATAACACACCATGTTGCACAGCAATACTTACCTCTCTGAAAGCAGAAAACATCCGGAAGAAGAGTTCTTAGTTGCATTTCCTATTGGATACCATGTAAGCTATTCTAACCTTTCCTGGAAGCCTCAAATAGAGAAGTTTCCTATTGGTAATTGTACACCCTATGAAAATTACCTTTCTCTCAATATAAACAAGTTTTTTTTCTTTAAAGTCTATCACTTTTGCACCCTCGCCGGTGAGGTACTCCTACACAAGCATTCCCTATGAAACTTTCTCGAAAAACGTCCTAAACCAAGAGTAATACGGAGGTATAGCAGTTCCCTGGTATGGAGGGATATGTAGGGGTAAAACCCCTTGAGATCCTTCGTATAGATCTCTAAGTTCTTGGACTATTTATAAGGCTTTTCTTCTCGTTCTCGCAGATGAGGTACTGCTACACACACATTCCCTATGAAACTCCCTCGAGAAACGTCCTAAGCTTAGAGGTATACGAAGGTAAGAGGTATACCAGGGAGTTCCCTGGTGCGAAGGGGTAAACCCCTCGAGATCCTTTTTGTCGTCGCCGGTGAGGTACTCCTACACACACATTCCCTATGAAACTTCCTCGAAAAACGTCCCAAACTAAGAGTAATACGGGGGGTATAGCACTTTTCTGGTATGAAGGGATATGTAGGGGTAAAACCCCTTGAGATCCTTCATATAGATCTCTAACTTCTTAAGCTATCTACAAGGCTATCCCTCTCGTCCTCGCAGGTGAGGTACTCCTACACAATCGTTTCCTATGAAACTCCCTCGAGAAACGTCCTAAGCTTAGATGTATACGAAGGTAAGGGAGTTCCCTGGTGTGAAAGGGTATGTAGGGGTAAGCCCATCAAGATCCTTTTCGTCATCGCAGGTGAGGTACTCCTACGCACACATTCCCTATGAAACTCCCTCGAAAAACGTCCTAAGCATAGAGGTATACGAAGATAAGGGAGTTCCCTGGGATGAAGGGGTATGTAGGGGTAAGCCCATCAAGATCCTTTTCGTCATCGCAGGTGAGGTACTCCTACACAATCGTTCCCTATGAAACTCCCTCGAAAAACGTCCCAAACTAAGAGTAATACGGGGGTATAGCACTTCCCTGGTATTGAGGGGTATGTAGGGGTTAACCCTTCGTAATCCTTCGTATAGATCTCGAACTTATCGGACTATCTACAAGGCTTTCCTTCTCGTCCTCCTCCAATGCACACGCAACTCGTTCCACGCACAGTTTCAATCGTTTAATTGTCTAAAAAAAAAGGTGATCAGATCCGCGTTCTAGCCAGCACAGATGTGTTTATTCGGGCATCTCCGAGAAGCATCCCAGAAGAGGTATCGCCCCGGAAAGTACCGCCGGGGATGTGCTTGCACTTGTGGTTGGTTGTTTTTTGGGGGGGAAACAGGAACAGAAACGGAGCGGGGCGGGGCGGGGCCTAGGCTGCCTTGTTCATGCGCTTCTGGCGCTCGAGGAGACGGCGCTCCCGCTCGAACTCCTTCATGCGCAGCACGTAATCCTCGTACTCGCAGGTGAGGTACTCCTACACAAGCATTCTCTATGAAGCTCCCTCGAAAAAAGTCCTAAGCTTAGAGGTATACGAAGGTAAGGGAGTTCCCTGGTGCGAAGGGGTATGTAGGGGTAAACCCCTCGAGATCCTTTTCGTCGTCGCAGGTGAGGTACTCCCACACACACATTCCGTATAAAAATTCCTCGAAAAACGTTCCAAGCTAAGAGGTGTACGAAGATAAAGGAGTGCAAAGAAGTACGTAGGGGTAAACCCCTCGAGATCCTTCTCGTCCTCGCAGGTAACGTACTCCTACACACACATTCCCTATGAAACTCCCTCGAGAAACGTCCTAAACTAAGAGAAATTCAGGAGTATAGGCACTTCCCTGGTATGGAGGGATATGCAGGGGTAAACCCCTTGAGATCCAAGGCTTTCCTTCTCGTCCTCCTCCAATGCACACGCAACTCGTTCCACGCACAGTTTCAATCGTTTAATTGTCTAAAAAAAAAGGTGATCAGATCCGCGTTCTAGCCAGCACAGATGTGTTTATTCGGGCATCTCCGAGAAGCATCCCAGAAGAGGTATCGCCCCGGAAAGTACCGCCGGGGATGTGCTTGCACTTGTGGTTGGTTGTTTTTTGGGGGGGAAACAGGAACAGAAACGGAGCGGGGCGGGGCGGGGCCTAGGCTGCCTTGTTCATGCGCTTCTGGCGCTCGAGGAGACGGCGCTCCCGCTCGAACTCCTTCATGCGCAGCACGTAATCCTCGTACTCGCAGGTGAGGTACTCGTGCTTCTCGTGCGCGCACCTGTAGACGAAGGGGAAGGTGTCGGTGCGGCAGGCCTGGTACTTGATGGCCAAGTGGGCGCAGTAGTCGCGCGCGTCGAGGGGCAGCTTGGCGGACTCCATCTCCTCCTGGGTGGCGATCATGACGCGCTCCTTGCGCTTCTCGAAGCCCAAAAGGGGATCGAAAGAGGGCACCACGTCCGGGCCCGGGAAGACGTCCGGCTTCATGTAGTGGTTGAGAGCGTTGCCCATGCTGCGGCCGGTCGGGGGATGCACGAAAATGGCTCAATTAGTGTCAGTTTGCGGCTGTAAATCGGGTGCAAAATTTATAATTACGTAAAATGTTTTCCTCCGTTTTTTGGTGGCGGCCCAGCTGTCAAAGTCTTCTTCTTTCCTCGCTGGCAGCTGCTGGGCGGGGCTGCCAACTCGCTGCGCTTGGGCAGGGCCGGTGGCCAGCACTGGCCGGGCAGTTGGCGGGCAATTTGAATTGTTTTGGTGAGTAGTGGCAACAATGGGAGTTTGAATTACAAGCAGAAGGCAACGGATTTCCGAAAAATCATTTGGCCGGACATTTCAAAATAAAAGTGTGGGGGTACTGATCTCAAAAATTGACAGCTATATTGAAATGCTTGAATTTGAAATGGTGTAAATAATATAACAATTTAATATTTTACTCAACCATTAATGATGCCTTATTATTAAAAAGCAATAGGCAAATTTATAGCGCGTGATTTATATTTGTATATCAAGCTTTAAAAATGTTTTTGCTAAAATTGATACACTTTTCAAGTACAATAGACGCGTTTAAATGATTTCCTTGTAAAAATGTTTATAATAAACCTTTTTCATACAAATGTATGTACAATTTTAGTTATTTGTAAGGTGTTAAAATAAAATTTCTTAGAAAAAACTTAAATGGTTGTTGTGATTCTACGTTTTAACAAGAGCTTTAGAAAATGTAAATATGTTGTTATGTATTGTAAATTTCAGTTAATATTTTTTAAAGTAATTTTTTTAATTATTGTAAAATTTAATTATATTTAGTGGTAGTAAGAAACTCGATTCGCTCGCTGCCCAGCACTGGCCGCAGGACATCCTGACTGCTTCTGGTCGTTGTCCAACACTAAATGCGAGGGAAAAAAAAACTTTCGTTTTCGCGCTGCTCTCTCTCTCATTGTCCCGTTGTTCCGCCGCCGTTGCGCTTGCCGTTTTTCGACGCGCTGCCGTTTTTCGTTCTCGCTTTCGTTTCGGTGGCTTCTTCGAATTGTTGTTCTTGTTGTTGCTGTTGTCGGTTGGCTTATTTTTCGGTGGCAATGGCTAAGGCAAAAGTAAAAGCCAAGGATAATTGGCAGTGCCGAAAAAGCACACAAAGCACACGCAACAGCAGAGGTGTCAGTAAATAACGGTTAAGAAAAGTACCCAAAGCACCGAAAGCAACAAAAGCAACGGCAAATGGCAAGGATACGCGGAGAGCGCAAAAAGGAGCAAATGGCAAAAGCCAAGGCCAACAACAAATCGAAGTCGAAGCGAAAATAGTCAAATTTCTAGTCCATACAAATTCGTTTCCTTCGCAACGCAGTGCAATAAATTCAAATTAGCCAAAGGAAAAAAAAAAAAACAAACAAAACAAAAACGCAAATAGGAAAAGAAGAAAAACAAAAACCCAGATTCAACCTAAGCCAATAGGCGGGCACTCCAAAGCGAGAAGCCTGCGAAATCGAGTGAAAAGGACCCGATAATCGATCGCAGCAACCTGGATTTGGGGGAGCAGGCGGGTCCGGGTCCGGGTCCGGGTTCGGGTCCGGGAATCGCGGGCGCCATGGTGGGCCTCCTCAATCCGATGAAGTACGGAGACCACTTCTACGAGCTATATACCAACAACACGCGCAGGTAATCCCACGCATCCTGTCTATCCTGCATCCTTTCAACTGCATTTTGCAGCCAGCTCTTTTCCTTCGTGTTTTCCCTTTGTTTTTTTTTTTTTTTTCTGCCCTTATGCTTTTGGGGTGGAAAAATCGATCGGTGCGGCGATGTCGCTGCACTCTCGCCCGCCGCTCAATCTGGGCCTTCAACCCTCGCCGATACGCACGCTCCTGCACGCGCTCGGGGGTTGCAAGCGCCCGGAAGTGGACAGCCCCGCGCACGGCCAGCTGTTCGGCGCCCGCCAATCAGCTGACAGCCCCGTCAGCGACCTGCACTAACCCATTGGGGTCACTTTCTGGCCACCCACGGCCTCCCACGGCCACCCACGGTGCCTCCCCCATCGTGGCGTCCTTGGCGGGCCAGCAGAATTTGTGTCCATTAACTGTCCATAATTTCCATTATCCTTAATAAGCTTAAAGCTCCTAGGAAATTCAAAATCGTTTATGCCTTTTGATATTCTCAGCGTTATTGCTATAAATAGCAACCTACATTGACCAATTTGGGTCACTTTGAAGCCACCCAAGGTACCCCACCCTTACACCCTTCCTGTCGTCCTTGGCGGTTAAGTTGAGGCGTCCATAAGAGTCCATCAAGTGGCCATAACTGTCAATAAGTTCAATTATGTTAAGAAAAGCTTAAAGCTTATCAAGGGATCTTAAATCGTATTGGAATACGTGACCTGCCTTAACCCATTGGGACACTTTTAGGCCACCCCCCCAGAGGTCCCCTTCTCAGCGTCCTTGGCGGCTCAGCCCAGAATAATCGAACTAAGGGACACTTGATGGACATCAATCATCAAGTGTCCCAAAGTTTGATTATTCTGGGTAAAATGGACGGCGTCCATTAGTGTCCGAAAGTTCGATTATCCTGGGTAGAGTCTTAACCTACTTAAGGCTTCAAAATCATCGCTACAGCGACCTGAATTACCCATTATCAACCGTTTATAGTTGTCCATACCTGTCCATAAGTTCGATTATCCTGTGTAGAGTTTTACCCTACTTAAGGCTTCGAAATCATCGCTACAACCACGTGAATAACCCATTATAGACACTTCATGGCCTTCCAGGAATTTCCCTTCAAACGTTTTTAGTTGTCCATAACTGTCCATAAGTTAGACTAAGGCAATTTTTAAGGACAAAGCACCAAACTTCATGAGAGTGGCCTGAATAACGTTTATTCTCCTTGAAATTACTTACCTCCTAGAATTGAAAACCATTCCCAACTGGAAAACTCTTTGATATTTGAGAAACTCTCGTTTTGGGCCAACCAGTTTTTCCTAAGTAGTTTTGCAAATTGAACCAATTACTCGTACAAGGAATTACCAAATTGAGTATTACGAGAACTTCCCTTGGTCCTGAAAACGTCCTCCCATAGATGGACAACCTGTTCCCAAATTGACCTAATAACGTGTCTTGGCTTTTCCAGAAAACTGCAACATGAGCGGAAGGCCCTCACGAAGCGCAAAAGTCGGAAGGAGAAATCGGCGGCTGCCATGGCCGCCGCTGCCGCAGCCGCGGTTCTGGAGGGGAATGCCGGAGCAGGGGGCCTGGTGAATCCACTGGATCCGCCGCTGGTCAAGGAGCAGCTCATGATCCTGCCCTCCTTCCCGGTGGCGCACATCGAACTCGATCCCAATGCCTCCAAGTTTGCCGTCTTCTCGGCCATCCGATCGACGGTGCTGGAGGCGGAGACGCGGTACGCCCTGTTCCAGGAGGGCGGAGCCGCCGGCGGGCACGCTGCCTCCGGATCGAAGAAGTGGCGCACTGGGCCACTCAGCTCGTCCTGCTGCGCCATGTGCGAGCACAGCTGCATGGCCAGCAACATCCTCGACTGCTCGTGCCACGCGCAACTGGCCATGGCAGCGGCTGCTGCGGCTCCAGCTGGCGGTGATGCCGGAAGGATTGCCCCAGGCGGACCGCCTGCCCCGGCGCCCGTGGTGGTGGGCGGAGGTCCCGGCCTGCCCGGTAGCGACAAGCGATCGCGCCGGGACAGCGCCAACAGCGACGCCGATTCGGATGCCGAGGATCTGGCCGAACGGGAGCCGGTTTATGCCACCGTGCCGCTGATTGTGGGGGCCGGCTTGCGGAGCCTCTTCGAGCTGATTGCGGACGCGCGGCATGTGCATCCGCTGCTGTGCACCAAGGCGCTGAAGGCCCTGCTGGACGTGATCCAGGGACAGCAGCCGGAGAGCTTCAAGCTGGAGCCGGAGGAGCTGATCAATCCGCTGTACGATCTGCTGCTGGACCTGGCCACCATGCCAGCGGCTCTCAACTCGGCCACCGGGGCGGAGGCCAACTGGTCGGCAATGGCCTGCGCCGCCCTTCTGGGCCTGTGCATTGCCCGCGGCGATACCGGAAAGATGCTCAAGGCCATTGCGGCAATGCTGATGACACCGCGACAGCTGTCCGCCCAGATTGTCCAGCTGCCGGTGGTGCTGGCCACCTTGCAGCACACGGTCATTAGTGCGGCCCTGAACAAGCCCACGCGCCCGGACTTTCACAGCCACGGAGTGCCGCACAATTCTCTGATCGATGAGGTGAGTGTAAAGTTTATACCCGCGGTGGGCGCTCCATAGCTCTTATTGCTCCCAAAAACAAAAGTCTGTGAATGTCTCGAACAAATGGGAATTTCACCGTCAACTTCGGATGACGTGCACATTTCGATTCCCTTTTGATCGAGACCTTCTTCACACATTCCCTTTTCACCGTCAATTTCCGAGCACTTAATCCCCTTAATCCCCTCTTGTCGAGACATTCACAGCTTTTTGTTTTTGGGAGCACTCGGAGCAAAAAGTTCTAGGCGCTGCCCATGGAGGGTCTATACGATACCCGATACTCACTCTGTACATGTGTTTTTTCAGTTTCCGCTGAAGCTGCCCGCCTTGGGGAGCATGGGAGCTCCGCTATCATCTCCGGCCATGGCCTGCGACGGCGTGTTCGTTTACCTGCTGTACGGCGGAACTCTTCTGAAGATCGGCACCGGCTTCGGGGGCTCCTACAAGGGCCATGTGTATGCCCAGAACGAGGACTTTAGCCGTGAGCGGAGTGCCTGGCTGGGCTACAGCGGCGGGCAGTTGTACTTTCGACGCACTTGCCGGCGCAGTGCCGGGGATCAGTTGCAATTGGTGGGCCTGGACACGCTGGCCATCAAGGCGATG
Source organism: Drosophila ironensis (assembly GCA_021223825.1). Lineage (NCBI taxonomy): Eukaryota > Metazoa > Arthropoda > Insecta > Diptera > Drosophilidae > Drosophila > Drosophila ironensis. The sequence continues at coordinate 124,227 of JAJJHQ010004419.1, read as the reverse complement.
AGTCCCCTAAGCATGCTGCACATGCGCGAAGGTCTCAACTACGTGCTCTTCACGGACGACGACTCCCTGCACGCCATATGCAGCAATCGGGATGTAAGTGTCTATCTATCAACAGATCCTTTAAGACTCCTAAAGAAGGAACTATCCAACCGTATCCGTACTGACTTCTTTTTAATCCGCACTCTTTAAAGGATACCCTGGTTGTGAAGAAACTGAATCTCTACCACAACAGCTACAACAGCGACCCGCCGCCCTTCGAGCTGCCCCTCCAGTTGGCCCGCAAGAAGTTCCGCACCCTGGGCTATGCCGCCTTTGAGGACGAGCTGCTCAATCAACACCAGATCCAGCGCATCCAGTCGGCCCACAACAGCTTCGAGCCGAAGCTGCCGGCTCCGTGCCGCGACTCCGATGTGGACGTCCTGGGCATGGCCTGCGGCAAAGAATTCGGCTTGGTGAGGGCCAGCAACGGAAGGGTCTACTACTATGGCAAGTCCGTGGCCCTGGGCCTCAAGTGTGTGGGTCGGACGCCTACGCTCAAGCTCACCGAACTGATCATCTCCAAGGCGGCAAACATTGTCCACGTGGCCGTGGGCCACGATGGCATTCATGCCCTCCTCGTGAACGACGACGGAACCGTATACTTTGCCGGAACAGCGCGTCGCGGTGAGGACGGGGACAGCAGCAAGAATCGACGACAACCGAAGGCCGTCAAGCCCAAGAAGATGAACAAAATCGACGGGCATGTGGTGGTCCATGCTGCCTGCAACAACGGCACCTCGGCCTTCGTCACCAAGAACGGCAAGCTCATCATATACGGCAAGGATACGGCCCACTGCGATGCTCTGGGCTTTGTCAGCGAACTGCTGGACCAGCACATAACCAAGGTGGCTCTCGGCAAGGCCCATTGTGTGGCCCTGAATGCCAAGGGACAGCTCTTCTCGTTCGGACTCAACAATAAGGGCCAGTGCGGACGCATATTCAACAAGCTGCAGCCCGTGAAGGATGTGCCCTCGTTCGCCTCCTCCTCCTCGGCGGCGTCTGCCTGCTTTGCCTCGCTCTTGCCCCTGGACAAACGCCTCAAGCTGGACTTCTCCACGTTGTGCGACTACGATGACCACAATCTGGTGCAGGGCCAATGCCGGGTGTGCGTCGTCTGCCGGGAGTGCACCGGCTACAATGTCAGCTGTGTCTCGGCACTCAATGTGCCCCTGGAGCAGCGACTGGCGGGCAGTATTTGTCCGTGCGGACACGGGGATGCGGGCTGTGCCAAGTGCGGTCTGTGTTCCTCCTGCATCGCCCTTCAGGATAACGAAAGCGGTAAGGTTATCCAATGCATTGATACCAGTCAAAATTCGAAGTTCTTGCTGTTGAACTTTAGTGAAAGGATGGTCATCCATGACCACCCTGGGCTCGGCATTTCGGCGAAGTTTTCCGATGCTCTTCCTCCCGTTTTAATCTCTTCTTTTTCTTACCATTTTCATTGTATTAATCGGATTCCGACCAGAAGCCAAGTTGGAGATGAAACCTTTACCCAGCGATGTCCAACAGCGACAGCAGCGCTCCAAGACCCTGATCATGCGCCGCAAGGAGCGCAAGCAGGGCGAACTGGAGACGGGAGCCGCCGGCGGAGGAGCTGCCACCCCCACCGACTTGGACAAGGATCCACCGCGTGTGGCGCCACTGGCGCCGCAGCTGCTCCAGCTTCCCAGCCTCTCGCCGGTGGTCCAGGTGGCATGCGGCCTCCATCACACGGTGGTGCTCACCTTGGCCGGCGAGGTGTACACCTTCGGGAGCAACCAGTACGGCCAGCTGGGCAGCGGGGACCTGCAGCCTGTGAACGGTCCGGTGCGCGTCCAGGTGACCGGAGCCATTAGCCAAGTGGCCGCCGGAAGCAATCACACCGTTCTGCTGACCTCCAAGGGAATGGTCTACACTTTTGGCAACTACCAGAAGGGTCAGCTGGGTCGTCTGCCCAGCGATTTTGGCCCGAAGCTACAGCCTGCACCGGCACCGGCACCGACCCCAGCGCCGTCTGCTTCGCAGGACGATGACTCGCCCACAACACATGCCACCACAAGCGGAGCAGGCGAGCCAGTAAAGGAGGCGGTCCTTCCCGGCGGATCCAAGGAGATGCCGCCGCTGATGCCGCACCTGAGTGGTCCCATTCTCACCCAGAGGCAAAAGTTCCTGTGGAATTGCTCGCCCGGCGCCGTTTTGTAAGTCCCAAGAAGCAACGATCGACTATCGAGTATCTATCTTGTTGGTTATCGATTGAAATGCCAAACGGCCATCAAAAACGATCGATAACTAACTGTTGGTATCGGTTATCGATAGAATGAATATCAAATGGTTACGATAAGCTAGCATAAAGTGATCGATTCAATTGTTATCAGCATGAAACACCCTTTAAAACCTTGAATTTCCTAAAATAAGATGTTAATCCAATACGATCGATCTTTTGCAGTGGCCTGGGACCCACTTATGGCAAGAAGGTGACCTGGATTGGTGCCAACGGAGACCAGACCTTCATCAAGATAGACGAGTCCCTGATCACCGCCCAAATGCTGCCCAAGATGCATGTGGTGGCCAACAAGAAGACCATATGTGAGTTGGCCTAACCAATATTATGCAATTACCATGTTAATCCTTGGCATTCTCCCCGCCAATCAGTGCTCGTTCCCAGCATTCCCTTGTCGTTCCACACGCTCTCCATCAATCGACGCGATGGCAGCTGCACGGCCCACTTTCGTGGCCAGACAAACTTTATCCAACTGATGCAGGCACCGCCGCCAAACCACTCGGGTCAGCAGGAGATCAACCGCAACGTGGACGTGACGGCGGCGGCGGTGGCGGTGACTCCGCTGCCCCCCGAACCTGCTGCCGGTCCATCTCCCACCGCATCGTCCGTGGGATCCTCCTCATTGCTGACCGCCTTGGCGGGCACAGCCACCGCTGGGGTGCCCATCAACGAGCAGATGTCGCGCAGCATGCACGAGGCCCGCAACCAGATCTTCGAAGAGCCGGTCGACACAGGCGGCGCAACTGCAGCTCCCAGTGTCACCATAATGGCGGGATCCATTCCCCGTCCGCGTCGCAGCGTCGGCGGCGCAGCTGGCAGACAGAGCCGCCAGGAGGCGGGCTGCAACTCCCCGGATACCGTGCAGGCGCCACCGCAACTGGCCTTTGCCATGGACCCCACCTACAATGTGCTCTGGGTGTTCGATGGAGCCGCCAGGAAGCTGCGATGCCACAACGTTGTGGCCAGCGACATCAACGAGACCGATGGGGTGAGTAAACCCGAAAAAAGGTGGAAAAATATATGTCAATTGACCCAATCAAATGGCTTGCAGAATGCGGCCAACTACAGGGCCTTGTTGTCGCCGGAGCTGTCGCTGCCCAGCCGCGTGGACTCGCGTGTGGCCCGCTCGCAGGCCTCCCTCAATCTGCTGGCCTGCCTGGACATCCTCACCTCGGCGCAGGACAACATACCGGGCTGTTTCGAGCAGCCGCTGCCCAAGCAGACACAGCAAACGGCAGAGACGCAGAGCGGCGGCGACTACCAAGTGGTTTGCCGGTTCGACAACTTTGGAGGCGGATGGGGCTACTCTGGACACAGCGTGGAGGCGATTCGCTTTGCGGCGGACACGGACATCGTGATCTGCGGCTTTGGTATGTTCGGCGGCCGCGGCGAGTACAGCTGCAAGCTGAAGCTGTACGATTTGGGCGGCGACGGCGGTGGCTACGAGAAGGAGGGCGTCCTCATCAGCGAAACGAAGGAGGTGCCGTACGAGTGCGGGGCGCGGAGCAAGCACCACATTCTCCTGCCGAAGCCGGTGAGCGCGGTGGCCGGACGATGGTATCTTGTGTGGGCCCGGATAGCCGGACCCTCCTCCGATTGCGGATCCTGCGGCCAGGCCTCGATCACCACCGAGGACCAGGTGGTCTTCTCGTTCAAGAGCAGCAAGAAGGCCAACAATGGCACGGACGTTAACTCCGGCCAAATACCGGCCATCTTGTACCGCCTGGTCACCCAGGATTGCAAGCAAACGCCGGCCCAGATGGACGCCGATCCCGTGCAGAGGATATCCCGGGCATTTGCCAACAGCGTGAGCCGGGAGTGCTTCGAGAGCCTGGTGGTGCTGCTGAGCTGGTCCTGGGACTGTTTCAAGACACAGCTGCGCGAGGAGCGCGATCGCTCGCGGCCGCTGCAGTTGCAGCAATCGCTGCAGTACCTCGGCTACGTCATCAAGTCCTGCCTGCGGCTGCTGCGGAAATACACCAATGAGATTTACCCCCAAAAGAGCTCCTCCGTCGTCGGAGGATCCACCGCAATGGCAAAGCTAACAGGCAAGGTTAAAGGTGAGCATGACGCGGGAGGTGAGCCAATAGATTTTTTATTGAAGCCCGTGATTGTGTTTTCTTTTCAGCAAAGTCGCAGAATAGCGGCCAAACTATGGCCAAGTACTTTGGTGGTATGGCGCCATTGGAGGCGCCGGCGGTGTCCTGCAGCGGTGTCGGTGCTACTGCACCGGCGGTCGGCTCTGGTTCGGCCGCCTTGGGAGGGCCCAGTGGCAGCAGCGCTGCCGGAAGCGCAACGCCCATGACCAGGAAGACCAACATGGAGAACATCCAGTTGGCCGAGTGCATTGGCAATGTGCGGGCTCTCCTCATTGGTATCTTTTGCGACGACATCTTCAAGGATATAGCCACGGATGAAGGTGAGTGCTTTGAATGCAGTTCATTAAACCGTTTGGGCAATTATTATTACTTTATTATATCTTACCAAACTGCTTGTATTTGTTTTATGTCTTGGATTTGTTCTATTAACCGAGACTGTATTATAATTGCATTGATATAAAATATCAAGGCTACTAAATTAGGGAAATTCCTGTAAAAGAAATGAGCATATTTTATCAGATATGAGCTTAGACATTTCATTTAAAATTTGTGATACCCGGTACTCAAAGACATCAAATCACAAAAGGCTCAAAATCTGAAAGAGGTTTCCAAATTGTATGTTAACAAGTTTGTAAAAAGTTAATTTGATTTGAAGGAATCCAAACCTCAGCTCCTTTAGAAGTCTTGTCCATCTCTCTAAATCCTCCATGGGCAGCGCCTAGCACTTTTTGCTCCGAGTGCTTTCAAAAACAAAAAGCTGTGAATGTCTCGACAAGATGAAGCGGATTAAGTGCTCGGAATTCGACGGTGAAAAGGGAATGCGTGAAGAGAAGGTCTCGAGCAAAAGGGAATCGAAATTTGCACGTCATCCGAAGTTGACGGTGAAAAGGGAATGTGTGAAATTACACAAACAAAATTTGTAGAACCAAAAAATCGGACGTAGACTATTTTTTTTCTTTTTGTGGTCGGCTCCCAAGTTGAAAATCTGTGCCCATCGCTGCTCTAAATTGTTAACCTTTATAATTTGTGCCAGATAAAGTTGAATATTCTTGTATGGCTTGATATTGGAACCCAGTAAACACTCTTAACTTCTATTCCTGGCTAGGCTATGCTTTGGTGTTGGAAATCCTCGACGAGTGCCACCTGAGCTTTGTGGCCTGCTTCGATGCCTTCTACCCGACGTCCTCGCTGAAGTGGAACTGCCTCTGCGACCTCCTGGCCCAAATGGACCGCGGAGCCCTGCACTCGCGCTTGCTGAGTGCCATTCTGGCCGGGCTCTGCTCCCCGAATGTGAAGCTAAGGGCCACCTTCTCGCTGCTGAACGCGGCGGGCAATGAACGCCAGTCGATCATCAGTCCCAGCGACAACTCCGGCCTGCCGATGCTCTCCTCGACGGAGGCCCATCCGTATCCCATTCTGGTGGAGCAGATGATCTACCGGACGCAGCAGGAGAAGAGCGACTTCCTCAGCAACTCGTGGACATTCAAGGACGTGCTGGTGCGCCTGCTGGACATCATCGCCAGTCCGATCCGGCACCGCATCGAGGCCATCTACAGCCGCAGCTTCGGCGGCCTCGGCGGCAGCTATCCCGGCGGCAAGGAGTGCGGCGGCGTCAATCAGGGCCTGATCGACAATTGCTGCCACCTGCTGGCCCGCGTTCTCGCGGAGATCGTCTACCAAACCGCCCTGGGGGAGTACGACAAGATGTTCCTGCCCCCGCGGACCCTGCACTCGACCGCCGCCCGTTTCGCCCGCTGTGACGTGAGCCGCACCTGGAACACCGGAAACTTTGGCCCCGATGCCATTGCCTTTGCCGTGGACAGGCCCGGAGTGGCCATTGCCGGGGCCATGATCTACTCCGGCTCCGGGAGCTACGACTATCAGCTGGAGCTGCTGTACGACAACACGGCGGACCTGCAGCCGCAGCACAAGTGGGAGACCCTGGAGTCCGTCTCCGGCAGCTACGACCAGGACGCGGTGCACAACGATCTCGTCGAAATCAAGTTCGATCATCCCGTGCACATCAAGGAGAATGCCCGCTACGCCCTGAGGCTGTGCTCGCAGGGAGCGCGCACCTGTTCGGGAGATGCTGGCATGCCCGCAGTGAGGGGACCCTGTGGCGCCCAATTCCACTTCTACGCCTGCGACCTGAGCTTCAACGGCACAACCCCGGCCCGGGGCCAATTGCCCAGCATTCTGTACTACAGTGCGCCCGTGAAACAGGAGGTGTCCGCAGGTCCGGGCCGCGGTGGCGGGGCAGCAACCTCGATACCGGAGGAGCGGCAAATTCTGCTGGGCCCCCACGAAGTGTCCACGCGCGACACTGCCCTCCAGATAGCCGCCGACATCACAAAGAAGTGCACGGAGCTGCTGATTCTGGCACGAAATGCCATGGCAGCCTCGTGCTCGCCCTCGGACAACAGCTCGAATCACACGCAGACCATCGATTCGGAGCACAACATAACGCCCATTGAGGAGCACATGGATATCAACTGGGCGAACAATTCGCGCACCGCTGCCCTGCCGCCCGCGGTGGTGGTGGATCCCCAGCTCTCGACCGCCCGGGACCTGGGCAAGCGCATTGAGTCCTTCTCCAAGGGCATCATGGAAACGCTCAAGTTTGACAAGCGCTCCACCAATCCCTTCGAGATGGAGATCGAAATCGGTGCCACCGAGATCGGGGTGGAGGAGACGGCTGTGGCGGACCTGAGGAATGGCCAAAGCCAGAGTCAGAGCCAAAGTCAGAGCCAAAGTCAGAGCCAGAGCCAGTGCCAGAGCGTGCCCATAAATGGCAACGAGCGGACCACCGAGTTCGAGGTGTCGGAGCAGCAAAACGCGCACTCGGACTCGGAGGAGGCGCCTCTGGAGGCGGCCAGCGGGGCTGGGGGATTGGCGGGTGCCAGCGGAGGGGCTGGCGTCACTAGCCAGGCGGCCGCCATTCAGCTGCTCGAGGTTTTCAACCTGTCCGCCTCGAATATGTTTCACATTTTGCTGCCGCTGGTCTATGCCCACATTGCCAACCTGGCCTGCAGCGACCCGAAGAGCTCCGTCCAGATTCTGGGACTGATCAAGGAGATCCTGCCCCACATCGCCGCCCTCAATCAGTTGCACGTGTCCAAGGAGCAGCGCCAGCCGGAGCCGGCTCTGTTTCCCACCAACAGTTCGACGAACGCCACCAGCTCCACCACCAGCAATCACTACTGCATCGTGGAGAGCGACCATCCGTACCGCAGCGCCAGCATCAGCTGCTATCGCGTCGAGTTTCCGCCCTGCGTCCAGTGGCTCACCATCGAGTTCGATCCGCAGTGCGGCACCGCCCAGCTCGAGGATTATCTGCTGCTCTCCATACCCATGAGGCCGGCGCCAGCCCAGCAGCAGCCTGCTTTCCAGGGCGAGGATTTATGCGAACCCATGGATCAGCCGGGGCTGGAGCGAAGGCGAGTCCCAGCCGCGGCAGCAGCAGCAGCTGGAGGAGCAGCAGCAGGAGGAGCAACTCCTGGACGATCGGCAGGCGTCCAACTGACCATGGCCAGTTGCTGTCGCACGCCGGGAACGCAGCCGGGCAGTGCCATTCCCTTGCGCAGTCAGGATACCGCGGACAGGGAGTGGATTGTGGTCAAGAAGTTCAACACGTAAGTGTCTAGCGCGTAACGAGTATCGATACCCGGTACCCACTCAAAGCATTTGATATACCAGTTCTACGAGTGATTATTATTGTCAGCAATTTTGTTTTTAGCTTATAACCATTTTGTAGGTATTGAAATCGATCAAGGGAATATGAGAATGTTACCAATTATTAATCCCAACACAGAATGCATTTAAGAGGTCAATAATGCTAATTTATAGGGAAAATTATAAATGAGCATTATGTATCATAACAATTGATTAATTAGAGAACACAGCAGTTGATGTTGGTTGTCATATTTTCAATATTTAGAGTGGCAAATTGCTTATCTTAATTTCCGATTTTTAGCGCCACGAACTGGCTGCAAAACGTGCTTATCCTGCCCGGAAATTGCGTGGAATTCTCGCTGGAAACCTCCTCTTTGTATGCCCAAGACCCGCACAACAATCGCTATGGATTCAAGTGTCTGGTGGTGGGCTACGACAATCCCACGGCGGTGAGTGCGATGACATTTTCCCCTGCCCTCCATCCCTTTCTAAACCGTGGCTTCTCCCCATCCCACTCCCTCTCCCTCAGATTAATGCCAGCAACTCGTGTCTGATACGATTGGAACAGGAATTGGCCTATTTGGGCGGCATGTGCAGTGCCAATCTCATGAAGAAGGAGCTCAATTTGCCAGGTGAGCGATGACTTTACAACCCCCATTGTTGGCATCTAATCCTCTTGAGTAATTATCCCTGCAGATGACAAGGATGTGGAGGACATGAGCGGCATCGAGGAGACAATTAGCGCACACCATGCTCTGCTCTCAAAGGGATTTGCTTTGTCGGAATCTCACCTGACTGTTCACCAGGCCTTGGAGTCCTATCTGCCCATTGGGTGAGTCTAGTTTTATATTTAAAGCCATTGGCACTAAAAATAAACTGGGAATGAAATAAGTTTAGAAAGAAGTANCACCATGCTCTGCTCTCAAAGGGATTTGCTTTGTCGGAATCTCACCTGACTGTTCACCAGGCCTTGGAGTCCTATCTGCCCATTGGGTGAGTCTAGTTTTATATTTAAAGCCATTGGCACTATAAATAAACTGGAGGGATTTGACTATAAATAGCCCCTTTCGTGCATTTCGAACATCAAACTTTGTTGTAATATCGAAACTACAGTGTTACAATCTTTTGGCATTCGATTTATTTTATAAATTTATGCGGGGTGGTATTGTATGCCACCGCTTGGTACACTGCACTACATGCGACTATATACAAATATTACGAGTTATAATACGTTTAGATCTAAGCTTGTTGGCTATGGTTTTGGTACAGCAAAAGGTCACTCATAGGTGGTTCCGTATGGGGTAGTGGTGCACCGGTTTTTCTGTTTCTGTTTCGGTTCCATTTCCGGTCTCATCCACCCGCTCCTTTAGCTTCTCTCAGCTTCTCTCTCAGGTTTTTGTGGTGTGTGGTGTGTATGTGGTTTGTCTTTTCGACTTCTTGGCTTCTACAAATCAGTCTTGAGCAGGCCAGCATTCTCGATTTGGTATACGATCTGGGTCTCCTTGTAGGTGCGCGGCTCCGGCTGCACTACGTCCAACTTCCTTCGTCGCCGCCGTTGAACTATGCGCCACCAAAGGAGCAGCAGGAGGAGGAGCAGCAGTAGGCCCAACAGCACACTGCCCGCCACAATGTAGGCCGTGTAGCTTTGCTCCCGGCACTGTTCGGAGATGAGCGATCGCAGGGGTATTCCAGGTCCTGCACCGCTGCTGGGTGACTGGAACATCAGCTGGTCTTTGTGCAGCCTGAAGAAATCCGCACGGGGCAGCGGTGGCTCCACACTCCTGTCTAGTTGGTCACAACTCCACGAATTCTCGTAGCGCAGATCCCGGATGCTCAGAGCGAAGCGCTCGTCGAAAACGAGCGGTTGGCCGGGAACAGACTTCGGCACGGCGCCGGTTGCTTGGCTCACTTCCGTGGCTAGGGGATCCGCTCCGGGGCGAGTGGTTCTGATGGTGTTGTTGTGGAAACGCAGCTCCATGCGCTCGCTCAGATGGTACGAGCGGTGCACGGTCACGCTCCGGAAGGCGATCGCACTGACAGCACCAAAGTCGTTGCCCCGGATCGTTACTGCATCCCGGATCTGGGCCTCCAACCATTCGCCGTCCACGGCCGCAAAATGGTTCTCACTTAGGCTGAGCTTGGAAACAACTGAAAGATACATTTATGGGGGTTTTAAATAGGGTTTTAATACCGAAAATATGTTGCCACAAGTGCCACAATACTTACGCTTAAAGGAGAAGGCATGGGAGTGCACCTCCTGGAATTGGTTGCCCCTCAGACTCAGTTCGTTGAGCACCTCCAGATCGTAGAAGGCGCGGGTTGGCAGATTGTCCAGGAAATGGCAGTTGACAATGATCAGCTGCTCCACGGCGAACTTCTTGAAGGCCTACAAAACCAAAGCATATACGAGTTCTCGTTTATTGTGATAATTATGAGAACATTGAACTAGGGACAACCCACCTGATTCTCGATGCGTTGCACTGTGACCCCGTCCAACTTGAGCAATATGGCACTGTTCTTGGTGGTGGCGAATCCGAACGGCTGCATCTGGTCGATGCGTCCGCCCACGAATGAGATCTCCTCGATGTTGCCGTTGATGGCATGCGATTCGATCAGCTTCAGGTTCGTCTGCTCGAACTCCACGATCAGGGCCTTGTTGCTGGCATACCTCGGTACACTGAGTGCGTACTCCCGCAACACTAGCTGCCCGATCCGCCGGAAACTGACCTTCCGCAGGCCCACGGTGTTGGCTAGGCAGTTGGCCTCCACAATGAGGTCGCGACAGTTGCGCACCTCCACCTGGTAGAATTCGCCTTGGAGCGACGGCAGGACCATGGGCTGCAATGGGATTGATTCAATAAGTCATTTTAACACTAGCTTAGCGGAATACTATAGTTAGTAACTCTTGTTATTTATATTTACGGACAAAGGAATATCGTTACGGACAGACGGACAAAGGTTCATGGCTAGATTGAAATTGATGTTTTCTTTTACTATATCACTGATTAGTCACTAGAAAAGCATAGAGTTGGCAATCAAATTGCGACACCAAGCGAGCATTCCATAAATTAAATGTGTGGAATGTTTATACTGTTTATCCAACTTTCATAGCTTCTTTATGTGAAACTTGATTTGTTTATAACAGTCTATAGCTAATCTATAGCCCCGTGGTGTTGACAGACTGTTTATTGAATTAAATAAACAAGTGGGCCCGCAGTTGCAAATGAGTAATGGCTTTTGGGTTTCCAATTTTTATATTGAAAAATGTTTTACACTGAGTCTCTGAGGTTTTCGCAACCTTTCTCGAGCGATTACTCATGCAGAACACATTGCAGTCGTTTTGAGATCAGATTTTCCTGAAAGAAGAAAATGGAGAGTGACTCACCTGGTCGTTGTTGTTGCAGTCGCAGGTGAAGGTGGTCTCATTTTCGGTGCAGACGACCTTTGCCAATTCCGCTCCCAGGGCCGGAACGATGACCTGCAAAAGGATCGTTCCGGCGAGCAGGATTGCCGGAAGTCTCCCGATTTGGGTGGGAGGATCCTTCAGATTTCTGATATTCCGCATTTTGGATGACCCGACTCTGTCTAATTATTCACTCATATTAATCGCCGTTTGTTCATTTTTGTGTGTTCCCTCCTGACTGTTGGCTTTTCGCTTCGCTCTCTGCTTGCTCGCCTCGTATCTCTGGCTGGAAGAGCTGATAAGAGCGATTGCGTTCCAGTCTTATCTCTGAAGGTGTTGCTTATCTACGATTGCACAGTGGGACGGTCTCCTATGGAGAAGGCGGCGAAAAATACTTCCAATAGAGTTATCAGCTTGAAATTTTGTTTACAGCTAAATAATTTCATATTAATGCTATATTTATAATATTGGCACGTATATAAACTTTATTTTCGTGCCAATTTAAACAAGTAGGAACGCAAACTATGCAAATTGCTTGTTTAAATTGTTTAACACACAAACAATGCAATTTAAATAAAAACCTTCACATATACATATGTTCATTTTAATTTGATCACTTTAATTAAACTTTTGTATAGTTTTTTTTAATGATTTCTGCCGGGAATCATCTTTGTGAATGTGTGAAGCAAAACAAAATAAATAAACATTTTAAAGCATCGTTTTATAGACAACTAGCGCCGAACATTTGAACTTAGAAGTTAAACATTGCGTCTACTGTAGAGTGTACTAATGTATGTACTTGGGACTGTATGAAGTGCAGCTCTCTAATTTGAAATTAAGCCTTCCGGTATTTTATCTCGAACTCAAAGCTTTAAAAAGCGAATATATATAGCCGTGCTTTCTACTGAAATGTAGTATAAATGTAACCGCTGCTTTCACATGAGGTTGTCTTGAATGTCCTGAAAATGCTTTTAAAATTTGATTTTGCCTTTTTTTCATCTTAAGTTAATGTAAAATAGAATTTTAATGTAAATTTCATAAGCTCCCGGAAATCAGGGATACATTTGATCAATGTTTTGTGAATTTGGCAAAAAATGTTATTGATATCGGTTGGATTTCCGGAAGTCTGCCCTTTCTGGTTCACAAGTAAGTTGATAGATTTAATTAGTTCTTGGTTGTGTTTGGGGTAAGTGTTACAAAACAAATATATTCCAAAGTTATTAACTCGAATTTGTTTAAATGATCGATAGCCAATGGGAAGCTGGACTTTTAAACAAACATCTGTCCATCATAATCAGACATTGCCCAACGACACACACTCGTTTTGCAGCTCGACTCACTAATTGAATCACAGCGAAACCCTCTCCAAGTGATCACTTTACTTCATCTTACACTACTGCCCTTCAATCCGCTTCCAAATCACCGCCTCCCCTCGAAAGTCGTTAATTGAATTCGGAGGTCGTATCTCAAGCACATAGGGTTTGCTTGCAGTTGAGATGGCAAACAAACTTACACAGAAAGAATTCCTTGTAAAATGTAATAAAAAATGTGATAAAGAGTCATAATCTAAAAATACCCATTGCTATCTATTTGGCATATGACTGGTGACTTCTTTGTGCAGTTTCTAGAATGACATTAGTAATGTCATTCTGACCTTTATAAATTCATCATATTCTAAATAAAAACAGAAATAAAAGGTCCTGTTTGTTGGTTGATATTATATATATAGCTCCAACTTGTACTATTCTTCTTTAATTGTATATTTATGGCCAATTTTATTTGTTTCTAGAACTCAATTAAGGAAACAGAATTTTATACAGTCCGCCTCAAGGGCAAACGAGGCGAGCAAATAGAGATATACGAATTTATAAAGTCATTTGGTAATTAAGGCAAAATGTACTAAAATTGCATTACGTAAAGATTGAGTTATATAACCCTCAAGCGTGTTCCTACTAAAATTTTACCAAATTTGTATGGAACAAGCACAGAACGAGAATTAAAACACCAAAATAAGAACTGACAATTTTAAAGAAAACAAGTACAGTGCAGTGTACTGTAGGAATTCCTGTTACATACATTATACCATTGGTACCTTAAGTTACAGTTGCAAAATATTCTAGGGTATTCAAGGAATAAAGAACTACTTTTGACATTGATTTCTTACAAGGTCTCAAAGTTCTTCAAAGATAATGAACTAATGATCCGCACTTTTCTTTTAATGCCCAATTTCATGCCATTGTCGCCATAAAAGTGTTGACGCATTCGTACTATTTTTCTTGACCATAACGACAGTGATGTGCTGATTACATGGATTTTATATTATTTATATTAGATTGCAAATATAATATGAATATGCATATATAATCTAATATTCGTCAAATTGATATTATTGTTTTAAATAGACTCGTTTCGATATGAATTACATGAATTCAATGAAATTCAATACATGTTAACACATATGTTGGTAGATTCGAGATATTTCGAGATATATTTTATATTAATAATATAGAGAACTATAGTCTACAATGCAGTTTGTATAGGCACACCATTTTACACCGCTTTGGGTGCACTGAATCGCTGAGTTATCTGAAGTAATTCTAAAATTTCGATTTGCAAGCTTTCGGTGATTGCGATAAGGTCTTCGGACCTTGGCGTAACTGTCGCCCGGTGCTTTGGCTAACTTTTCCCCTGTAAAAAAGCAGCCGATCGGGCACAGAGAAAAGCTCATTTAGCCAAAGGTTCAACCATTGTCGAGGGCACTTGACGGGGTTAATGCTTTTGGGGCTTGTTTTGCATCTGCTCTTTGCTTTCTACCACTTGAGGTTCGTTCGAGCAAATGCCGTTGCTTGAAATTTTCATATGAACTGTGTTCCTACAAGATTTCCCTTGACATTTGAATGGTATTTCCGAAAGAATTTGTTTGTTTACATTCGATTTTATTGGCCAGCAATGTTTATATTGTAGTTTTTCCAAAACTATATTCCATCTAATTTACAAATTGTGCTGAGTGAGAACCCTTTACCAAAGTCCCCAAATTGTTTTTAACCCCGAACGTGTGAAATTTCAATGACTTTGCGTAACATTGACTTTCTGGGCTGGACTTTTTGCTGGTTTGCCCCATGTTTTTCGAAGTCAAATGTTTTGTTTTGTGTCTTTTATGGCTTTGTGCAAACTAAAAACAGATTTTTATTTCACGTTTGCTTTTCTCCGACGTCACCCCGACCTTGAGATATTGAAATATCGCGATGACGACGATTTAAATGACGGGCGGCGGACATAATGGGTATGGATATATGGCAAGGTGCTTGCCAATTTGTATGGCATTCTATTTAGCAGGGGGCGTATCCATGCTAATTCAGATTCCCGCCGGGAATTGCAAACAAAAAAAAAACAAAAAAAGTGGAAAAATTAGTAAGTTGTCAAATAGGAATTTCTTGTTTTGGGGCTGGGATTTTGGGATGCGTGGGCCGTTTTGGCTTTACGCAATTCTCAATTGAAAAAGAATTCTTCGAAGAGCCAAGAATTCCGCATCCTCTGCCTGCAACGCCAGCAATTTTTTCGCTGTATTTTCCAGCCTCTCGCCGTTTTGCGTTTTTTATTGCTTTGAACTTTATGGCCACCACCACACAGCTGCAAGGCAACGCACTCGCGGCTCATTTTGACACATTCAACACGACAAAAAAAAAAACAAGAAACAAGAATTAGAATCACTTGCGTTCAGGCGAACTTTGGCTGCCAATGGGCCGGGTAAATATTCGCTTTGCCAGTGAAATCAGCGCCTCGAATTAAAACTAAAACACGCGATCCGCGATCTGGCGGCGGCTTCGGTTTTTTGTGAGTGCGTTCGTTGTTATTTTTTTTACCCCCGGTGCTTTTGGCGGTTGGTCCCGCGTTTTGTTTTTTTTTTTGTTGCTCGCCCAACCGGCGTAAGCGCGTGCAAATGACAAACTGAGCGCCAAACCGCCGAACGCCAGCCGCCAACCTCCGATCCGCTCGCTCCACCAGCGGCAACAGCGATGCTCACTTGGCAGGGCGAGCCGATGTCCACTTCGCCTCCAGATAAGCTGATAAGAGCGCTATTTATAGTGCTCTCCTTCATAAAATATCTTCTATAATTGACTTAACAAAAATAATGATCCATCACCATGGAGTTACCAGGCGTATGCGTAATATTCAACTTGAAATATCTTTATTTTTCACTAGAAACCAAATTATAAGCAGTAATTGACCCATTTAATGATAGGTACATACCATTTGTGTATATTATGTACACCAAAAATAGCTTAAAGTTGGTATAAATGTTAATAGAGAAATTGTTAAATTGCCCTTAAGATTTTAAATGCACATTTCGCCCATCTTCAAATCCATAAAAGATTGATGGCAAGCTTTCGCATGCCGTACGCTACACGAAAGTGACCGTAAGTCAATTATAGAAGTTGAGCTAAAAAAATACTAATCCATCACCATGGATTTACCAGGCGTATGCGTAATATTTAACTTGAAATATCTTTACACTAACCACTAACTAAATATATATAAATTTGCCATTATAGGAACCAAATTATAAGCAGTAATTGACCCATTTAATGATAAATACAATTTGTGTATATTATGTACACAAAAATAGCTTAAAATTGGTATAAATAACAATAGAGAAATTATTAAATTGCCGTAAGATTGCCCTTAAGATTTTAAATGCACCAATCCATCAAAGCTAGATGACAAGCTTTTGCTTGCCGTACGCTACACGACACTGACCGTAAAGCTTGCCATCAGCTATAGCGTTGATTTTCGAATAGCTATTGTGGCACCTCCGCCGCTGGCTCTCTCCAAATCACCGATTCTTCTCTCGGGAACTGAAAAACGAGCGCCAGTTTGGCTGTGGCAGAAATTTCTGCGGCAACGTTTCTAAGCGAGCCCCAAAACAAAAAAAAGCATAAAAAAGCACAAATACCACGGAGGCAAGAATTCGTTGCGTTTATTTGCGGCTGCCTTTCGGTTTTGTTTACGGCTGTATCTCAAGTTGAAGTTGAATGTTGTGCCTTTGAATGTGTATCTGCAACTGCATCTGCATCTGCATCTGCGTAGCCGTAAAAGTATCTGAAGCCGAGGCGGCTGGGCTGCCGGGCTGCTGGGGCTGCGCGCGCTTAATTGAACGATGCCACGCATCGCTTGACACTTGCTTAAAAAACAAGAAACAAAAGCCAGAAAGCATAAATAAGACCCCAAGTAGCCCCCGCACAGCAAAATAGAGAGTAAAGCGCCGCTCAAATCAAATCAAATCAAATTTACTTCGGGGCAAAGTCAAACATGAAGCACTTAGTGGCCACCGCCGCCGCTGCCGCCGCCGCCGGGCTTGTTAAAAGCCGAGCTATGTAAATAGGAAAAATGTTGTCTGGGCGGTGCGTCCGGCTGATCGCTAAGAGTTTGGATAACAAGACGGTTTTGGGGGTAAAACAAACCTCAATTTCTTGTGATTTTGTTAAGTAATCACACACCCAATCAATATGAGTGCGGCCTGCTGATTGGTTTGTTGAACAAATCTAAAAATACTCGCGATCGAAACATACAATTTATGTGATTCAGGGTAGGCAAACACCATTGTTTAATGAAGTAATCACACACCTAATCGTTATCGGNTTTCTTGTGATTTTGTTAAGTAATCACACACCCAATCAATATGAGTGCGGCCTGCTGATTGGTTTGTTGAACAAATCTAAAAAAATACTCGCGATCGAAACAGACAATTTATGTGATTCAGGGTAGGCAAACACCATTGTTTAATGAAGTAATCACACACCTAATCGTTATCGGGGCGGAATGCTGATTCAGATCGTTTGCCAATGAAAGCGATCGTTCTTATCGCTTAAATTAAGCATTTCCAAGTTATAGCCGTTTGATTGGTTCCCATTTAAAGGCAAAGAAATAATGATTTTTACCTGGGGAATAGCTGAAGGCGGTAAAACAAAGGGGGAAAAATTAAACGAAACGTGCTTAGGTTAGATATCGCTTTTCGTTTCCACGATCTAAGCAGAAAACTTGCAAATCACTGTAAAAAGCGATGCAATTAAATATAGAGCTAATGTTAAGAAACCGTACGTGTACCGTACGGCAGAAATAGGTGGTGAGAAGCTATAAAAAGTTATGCTCAAGCATAACAGTTGTATTTGAAGGGCGAGTGCATCTTCAGATTGATTTTCCACTTCTAGGAGGGATATTGTGGGGCAAGCGATCGATTCAATCCCTCAGGGGCGCTGCTGTGCAACGTACGGCAAAATATAGGTGGTGAGAAGCTCTGAAAAGTTTTGCTCAATCTATATATTGCATATATTTGTTGTTTTTTTGGGGCCAATGCACCTTCCAATTGATTTGCGCCTTCTAGGAGGAATATTGTGGGGCAAGCGATCGATTCAATCCCTCAGGGGGCGCTGCCGTGCAACGTACGGCAAAAAATAGGTGGCGAGAAGCTCTGAAAAGTTTTGCCGATTGATTGGCGCCTCTTTGGGGGGGATATATGTTACTGTGAGGCAAGCGATCGAACCGATTGAGCGCATGCCGATGCCGCTGACTTAGTGACCATATATGCACATTAATAACTCGAAAAGGCTTTTAGAACGCGCATTTGCATGCCGGCAACAACAGAAAAATACGCTCGATGCTCGCGCTTGCAAATCAAGTTATACAACATTTCAAAATGCAATTTCAGCACACCCGCCTGGCGAGGCGAGTGCTGGCTCAGGCTCTGGCTCTCGTTTTATTTATTTATTATTTTTTGCTGCTGATGTTGCTTAATTTTTTGTTTGGGGGGTTGTGGCAGCAAATATCAATAACAAAACAGCTGTGTTAGCCAAGTGATTAATATTTATGTCTCATGGCAGTTGCAGTCGCTGCAATAAATAAGGAATTCTTCAATTATTCAAGGAAATATGAGAGATCCAAAATGAATCAGTCGCAGAATGGATTTTCCTACATTTGTTTGTGTTTTTCAAACGATTCATCCACCACAGGGATTCACACAGATTTTCAAATAAATTCTCATAATTAATTTAAAGCGTCATCTTTATTATCTATTATTGCATTAAAAAAAATCGTTTAAATATTAAAAATTGCCACCATGGCCGTCCTTAAATCGAAGGTTTGGTTAAAAATTAAGTCGATTTCTTTATTGAAAGTTGAGGTTACACTCTGAAATTTCAATAAAAAAAAAATAAATAAAAAAATACAGCCGGCTATAACTCCTATTTCAGAAGACAAAAAATTGACAGTATTTATAGTCACTTATAGTCATCATGACAGTATTTATAGGCATTAATAGTCAAGGAAATTGTACACAAATTATAAATATCGTATAAATTTGAGCTGAAAATAATGAATGATTATGTTATTTTTGCCACTGCGAACTGAGTACCGGGTATAGCCGCTCCAACTTGATTTGTATTTAAATTAATTGCATTAAAATCAAATAGCACAACCATAATTTAACAGTTTCCAATAGTTCAACTCCCATAAATGTAAGACCTTTTTTGCTGTCTCGAAATTTCAAATTTATTGAAATTCGTTTGGCTCACAGGAATTTTAACTTACACTAGCATATTTTTTTTGTTTCGATTGCTTTCTCCGTCTTCTTAATTTCTCTCTCATTGATTAAATGTAACGTATAGTATGTGCAGAGAATTCAATGAATATCACATGATTTTAAAATGTTTTCTTTGTTTCGTGGGTGGCAGGGCTTTGCTTGCCGATGATATCGGCATACTTTTAGGCGTCCACATAGTCGATCACATCCGAAATTTGCATGGTCACATCACTGCCGCCGGAGTGATCCGATCCGGAGTCCATGTGCTCCATGGCCGCCAAGCTTGCGGCCCCGTCCAGGCACTCGAAACTGCGCCTGCCCCGCCGATTGCCATTGCCATTGCCATTGCCATTGTAGGGCGGGGGCTGTTGCATCTGTTTTGGCTGCTGCGGTGGCGGATAATTCTGGAGCAGCTGTCTTTGGTTGCGCGCTGAGGTCAGCTGGTTGGGATGAAACTGCGCCATCCCCTCGAGGTCCTGCCTCAGGTCCCGCACATGCCGTTGTCCCTGCATTGGCGCCGGGCCGGCTGCTGTGTTCCCGCCCCCGGAGGGTGGTCGGCTGGTGGGCGTGGCACTGGGCGTTGAACGCCACACAGGCGTGGCATACTTCGCCTCCATGGGCAGGCTCGTCTGGGGCAGATGGTTTCGCATGGGCGTGGCATACTGATACGCCGGTGGCATGTCGCTAGCATCTGCGAAGAATAATTCCAACATTATTGGATATGGAATGGATATGCCTTGCAACCATAGGTATTGTCCAAAAATCAAGCACTTAAGATGGTGTCATAAGAAATAAAGAATGCACTCAAGATGGTATCATAAGAAATATAAAATGACAAAAAAAAAGACACAGGTATAGGTTATTAAAGGGACGAGATACTCTGGAAGATTTTTAGTGTTAGTAATACAACTTAGGGGTATAGTTAGAATATAAATACATAAAGAACCAATGATATAAGTTACCGAAACAAAGGACAGAAATACACAGATAGAGTAGAGTAAAGAAAATAGTCCTTCACCGAGGATTTCGAGGGAATTCTACGTTTTTAGTACCTTTTGGTTTAGCTTCTCATTTGTGGATTGTGTTGTGCATCGCCGCCTGCGTGGTATGTGTTATGTTGTGCGCCTTTTTAACTACTTGTGTGCCTGCCACTCTTTTTTTTTGTTTAATGGTATAGTATAATATTGTGTTTCTATTTCGACGGAATTCGACAAATTGGCCAATTTTATATGGCCTCTAACAGATTCGGGGCAGATTCGGGGTTATATACATAGGTAGGTAGGTTTTATACAATCGGTTTGCTGTTCCTGTGTTACCCTCATCCCAAACAGGATCAAAACTAATTCGGGGCCGTAGGAAGGAAGGGTTGACATGGGTGGACATACAATTTGGGTCTTAGCGGAATCAATAGTCCAGGGCATGATACCCATTGCTATTTGTGTTGCGATCGTGAACAGACTTACGGGTTACGGATGTGACCGGATCGCTATAAGTATGTTCCGGCGCCTCATACGGATCTTTGGGGTCGCAGTAATCACTGGGCACCGCAACGGAACGTCCCGGATGCAATGGTGACTTCTCGTGCACTTCGTGATAGATGGGCTCCTCCATGCCTTCGTTATCACTCGGCACCGGGCTGGGGGCACTGGGAGCCGTACTGTCGAACGGGACGGGTCCCTTGCTGCTGGGATGTGAGCGGGCGAGGTGCTCTGTGAGCAGTGGCCTGACTGGCGACTCTCTGTCCTTTACTTCACCCAAAATTTTTGTTGTATGTTTGAAGCAATCTGCACGCGAATATCCACCCTTGCACAGTCCAACGATACTCTGTTGCAGCTTTTTCTCGGACAACTTCTTGGACTCGTCGAGCAGTTGGTCGCGCAACCTGGAGTCGATGCTGCATACATCGGAGGCCGGACGCTTTCGGCAGGTGATAAAGGCAAAGAAGGCAATGAACAGGCAAGCGAAGAACACAACAGTAACGACCAGGCCAGCAATCCAATTGCTGCTCAAGCTGTCAAAGCCGCCCGACTCAAAGCTGGCCGGCTTCTCCGACCACTGGCCATTGACGCAGTGGTGTGTGATGTTGGTGCCGCCGCAGGCCACATGCACATACCGCCTGCGGTCTACATCGGTGGCATTGAAGCATTCCGCATCCCTCTCGCTCAGCGGACACAGGATCTCAGAGTCCAAGTCGTGGTGGCTGAGATCCGTGAGCCAGGCACCTTGATTGCAGGCACATTGGCGCCCCACATGGATGCGGTGCATGAGGCAGCCGGTAAAGTTAAGGCTGCCCGCCTGCGGATCCTCCAGCGAGTTGTTAAAGAAGCTGCAGTTCAACTGGGACCGGGCATTGGTCATTTGAATTTGGTCGAAGCGCTTGAAGACATTGTTGTCGATCTCCACCTGGTTGGGCTCGTGGATGCTCAACCAGTTGGGCTGCGTGTCCTGAACCGTGTTGAAACAGATTTGGGTGTTTGCGGCAAAGATCTGGATGGCGTCCCCCTTGATACGTTCGATTCTGTGCGGGCAAGCGTACGTGTGATCAGATGAATGCATGATCTTGGGCTGCAATATTTCAACTCACGTGTTGTTGAACAATCTCAAGGACGTGACGCCGCTGTGACTGATGGCCTGGCCCTCGATGGTTCCAATCACATTTTCCACCCACGAGATGATGTCGCTGTGCAGCTTGCTTGTGAGCGCCATGCCCTTGATCGTCCCGATCTTGCAACCCTCGAAGGTTAGCTCCTTGATGCTGGTGACGTCAAAGGCGTTCGGCTGAATGCTGTCAATGCGACAGCGGAAGAAGGTCGTCTTTATCATGGATATGTCAAAGCTGCGGATTTCCGGTATGTACGTGTTCTCGATGTGAATCTTTGGAATGCAGAGAACATGCAACATTAGCTTGATATCAAGGTATTCTAAGCATCTGCGGGATACTCACAGTCACGAGAACTTTTGTGCTGCCGTGCGAACTGAATGCTCCCTTGTGCTGAACGAATTTGGCAACATCCCTGACGGTTAATTGCAGGGATTTCACCTCGAAGGCCTTGGAGAAGACCACCAGCTCGTCGCAGTCATCCACCAGCATCTTGAACTCGTCGCCTGCTCGTCGGGGGTGAAGAAAATAGTGGGTTCGATTTTCTGGCTTGGATTTGTTAGTTGTGGGCCACCAACCTGACAGGGATTTCTCACGCAAATACACGGTCCGCAACTTTCGGAACTCGATCAGGGGAAAGCCCGCATCGTTGTGGAGGAAGGCGTTCTCGGTTACCTCCACCTCGTCGTTATTCCGAACGCCGTTCACGCCAAAGTAGTTCACCTGGTTGTTCTGGAAGAAGTTCTTTTC
This sequence comes from Drosophila ironensis, assembly GCA_021223825.1. Taxonomy (NCBI): domain Eukaryota; kingdom Metazoa; phylum Arthropoda; class Insecta; order Diptera; family Drosophilidae; genus Drosophila; species Drosophila ironensis. Next base: position 101,829 of record JAJJHQ010004419.1, on the reverse strand, counting down.
CAGCACAAACTTGGTGTTCTCCTTCAGGTAGACCTCGATGGACTTGATTTTCTCCGGGACAAAGTAGTTGGGGCCCCAATTTGGCGAGAGCTGGAATCGGGAAATATAGAATTTAATTGAGAACCTTTTACTGAACTTGCTTTAGAAAATCTTTCAAAACATTAGGTCTATCCATCTAGGTACCTAGAGATAATGTTATATGCCCTTAGGAATCATTGTATTTTTGGGTAACTTACAAAAAATACACATATTTCGTGTATATGAAATATGGCAAATTACAATCAATAGTCAACGGTTTTTCGGTGAAGACTATCTTATTTTTTTTGGTATTTGAATGATCTTTGCCAACAACATTAATCGAATATTCAAGGGTTGTGGGGAATCATGGGAATCATTTATGGCATCAGTACTGGGTATTTACTGTCGAGACCCAGCATGTTTTTTGGTTATTTTTGGGCATGCAACAAGTAGACAGTTCCCCTCTCAATTGAAAGTTTGCACCATGGCAGCTTGCAATTGCAGTTGCTGCTTCGGTGGCAAGTTGCTGGGGGGTTGTGCCGCTTGACTTACATTTCTTGCGGTCTGGGCATCCCGCACTTTGCCAGTCTCCCTCATGCGAGTGTTTTATTTTTAAACGCCGTGTCTGCGACAGCAACAATAGGAGGAGTCACACCAACAGCCGCCGCATCACCAGCAGCAATAATACAATAAAAAAAGACTGCAACGGCAGCGGCAACTTGACCGCAACGCGTTCATTGCTCCTCCAGCAGCGACAATTCTACCATTCTCCAGATACTGAAGAATCGGCAATGTAGAGAGAGGTCGAACTCGAATTGGAACCATCACCCTGTACCCTGTCGCCCTGGGTGCAATTTTTCCATTAAATTAAGTGAAAATAGTTGGAAACTCGAAGGGACCGGCTGCGATGGCTTCGCGATGGATGCCTCGTCGCTCAACTTGCCACACTATTGCTGCTAATGACCCTGATGATGTTGATGATCTTGTTGTTGATCAGCGTGCAACTCTCAAGATGAGCTGCCTCATTGAATTAATAAATCTGGACTTCCGTGCAGCAAACACGATTTGGAGCGACGTCTTCGCAAACGTTAACCTGTCTAGATAAGACCTCTTAATTTTTTCATTGCATTAAATGATGAAATTCAAATCGACGCACATGAGCACTGCATTTTGAAGTCCGAGCTGCGTTTCGAGCGAATCTATGGCTTGGTCCCTCAAGTGCCAATGTAGTATTTATCTATCTATACCAGCGGTGGGCAGCCCATAGCTCTTTCGGCTCCCAGTGATCCAAAAAACAAAAAGCTGTGAATGTCTCGAACAAAAGGGAATCGACATGTGCAAGTTTACGGAATTTGACGGTGAAAAAGGAACTCGGAACCGAAAGTCTCGAAAGAAAAGGAATCGAAATGTGCAAGTCATCCGAAGTTGACGGTGAAAAGGGAATGTGTGAAATTACACAACCAAAACATGTAGAACCAAAAAATCGGACTTAGACCCTTTTTCTTTATTTTGGCCGGCTCCCAAGTTGAAAATCTGTGCCCACCGCTGCTCTATAGCTCAGATTATGGCAAGTGGGACGGGTAGTTGTATGCGAAGTGATAGCATGGACTACGTGACTCTGTCGTCGGACACAGTCTACATGACATTAAACTACTTCAACATCAAAGTAAAATTGAAATTTTGGCTACTTGCAAGGACCTCAAGGACCTTAGACCCAATGGATCTTATGAAACTCTTAAATTGCTTTCTAGTTTATGCAAATAAACCTATCGTTGTACACTAAGAAGTGAAAGAGTGACTCATAAAAGCAAGTAAAAAGCGAGGGGAGTGGAAGCGGTCAAGTTTGGGTGGGTTGTTGGTTCAGAAGATAAGCATGATATACATAAAAAATTATAATTCAGACCTCGATTTCTTGCTGGCCACCTGCTCGTTTGTCAGAGTCTTTCTTTGAGTTTCTGTATCTGCGTATCTTGATCCCCAGCTGCAACAACAGCCCTTCCCCCCTTCGCTGGCTTCTCTTCCCATTTGCCCGCCCCCCCAGTCTTTCTTCTGGGCGCGCACTTGTTGTCTTCTATTCGCTGTTGCGGCTCTCTCTGCTGAGATTCTTCTGGCCTGCTCTCGTTTCTCCCTCTGTCTTTTCCGCAGCCTCCCTTGGGCTTCCGCCTTCGCCGCTTTTCGCTCTGTTTGCTGCATTGCCTTTGGACGCAATTTCTTTCAATTGCTCCAGTTTTGCTCTCTCTCCTTTATTTGCCTCCGCCTTGCTCTCGTTCTTCTCGTCTTAAAGAGGAAGTCTCAATTACGTGTGAGTTTTAATTTGCTTGTTTGTCTGACAGACAGTTTTCCCTCAATTTTCCCCTCCCCATCGCCCTTCTCCTGCCTCTTGGCTCTTGGCTTGTTTTCCATTTGGGCCCAAGTTTATGAGAACCATCCGCTGGAATGGCTGGAAAAACAAACAACATGCGGCCCAAAGGGCGGGGAAAAGTTTATGAAGTTCGAACCCATCAGAAGACATCAAAATATATCTTCGTCCCATACATACAGATATAAAAGCTTCACGGACAGCGAGGAAAATATTGTAAAGAAAAATATACAGAGCATCAAAAAGCAACTACCACCAGCTTTTAAAATACAAAAATTCAACAGGCTTATAAATCTCATTTCAAACCCTGATAAACAAAATATATATGTGGCGAAAAATGTATTCATTTCATGACTCAATATTTTCAACTAACTATGTAGAACTAACATTTTTAATTGGTATTGCTGAGAAATAAATAAGGCATAAAGTATGGTCCTATAAAACTCGTGACAAAAATATTTGTATTCAGATATGAACACTCTATGCGAAAATTTAACCGAATCAATAGTATATACCATGTTTTTATGGTACTCTTGCAGTCTCTTAATTTATTGCGAAATAGATGATTCATTTTAGGTATTGCATTGTAGTGCCAGTAGTTTTTTCTCCGTGTAGACATGGACTAAATGAAAGACCTAGGGCTAGCTCTCTATATATAGAAGAGCTATCTGGGCGCGCTTTTCTTCTCCAAAACGATTCCGATCTTCACATTTTCCGGGGGCCATTTTGTGCGAGGCGACAACTTTGGGCGTTATATTTTTGGACCCGATTCGATATCCGAATGCAGAGTGGGGCCGGATTTTTGGAGTGGCAGACAAGCCGAGCGGAAATAGCTGCCGTCGCCCGGCTGGAAGTGCCAAAACCGACAAACAGCACATAAATAACCAAGCAAAGTCAATTAAAAATAAATTATGATCCACCTCGCTCACGGTCGATATCTGTATCTGTATCCGTCTCTTTCTCTGTATCTGCGGCTGCATTTTGCCGGGAAAGCCAAGTAAACCAAAAAGAACGTCACATGGCCAGCATGACCGGAAAATGCCTAAGGATTTTCCCAAATCTCTTTCCCACTTCCCTTTCAAGTAGCGGGCATTTTAAAGATCCTCTTTGACGCATATTTTTTAGACTGTGTGAATGTAATGGATTACTTGACCTATTACGAGTACTAAGCAATCTTTTCCGTTGAGATAAGAGTCTTTACTTATATTGTGGGAGTAACAAGATAATGGAAACCATCAGAAAATTATCAAATAATGGCAATCGCGTCGAAAATCGCATTATAAAATAACAATCCGTGTGCACCGCAAACGTGACCTATATCTGGCGTACGTTCAAAACTGATAAACGGTATAAAAGATTTATGGTCACTGGAAAAAGCTGGTTAAGTTCTCGAACTTTCTTGTAGTCACAACTTTATTTAGATGATCCTGTTTTTGTGTGAGATATTTTATGTAATTTTTACGGCTTGAAATCATAAATTTCACAAGTTTCTGGTGGAAAATGCCTGAGATCTTTTTTGAAGATTCAACAAATTATTGGCAACATTGGGAGGTGATTTCGTTGCCACTAGCCGCCTACTTTCGGTTGCAGCGAGTTGTTTGTTTTTGTTGTTCGGTTTTTTGATGGATCTCGAGCATCGCACAGCCATAACATTTGGTCCCAAGTAGTTTAAGTAGCCATTCCAAATGGGTGTTTAAGTAGGCGCATTCCATTGACAGACAGACAGACAGCCCCGCCCCTGCTTCGCACTTTGAGTGCAATGCGATTGGTTTTCGGATATTTTGGATACAGTTTTCCCCGGTGCGGCAGCTGCTGACACTATATAAAAAGTCTTTTTGGCTTATTGCTGTCAATCTATAGATTCATTCCAGAGTCAGAGCCAGACCCATAAGGGGAAGTGGGTGGAATGCATTTCCATTTCGGATTTCGGTTTTCGGGTTTTGTTCGCCATCCGTTTCTGTCCACTTTGCACATGGAAAACAGAACCGAACTGGAGCGCCCACGCGGCAAATAAATATGTATATTTCGGTTTGTATACCGCATCTACAAGATGACGACATATGGCAAAAGATAAATTCTTGGTAGAACAAGGGGATCTGGGGGCAAGGGACAAGGGACAAGTGTCACCCGCTAGTCCGCATCCGCTAGATACAGCTCGCTCGCATCTCTCAGTTCATTCAATTACCAAGGAAGTGCAAAATTCAACGACTTTGTGCAAGCAATAGAAGATAAATCTTTGCACATTCATAGTTGCCAGTATTTATTTATGAAATTGTGTAATTTAAACAACTTATGAGTATCATTTTCGGCCCCGAATTTATGTTGAAAAGCAAACAAGATTCGGTGGCTTGCTTATTCACCATTTCGGATCAATAAACTTGCTCTAAAGTGTGGAAACAAATCAGCAATTCTGTCTGACATTTTGAGCATTTTCGCACAGGCTAAAATTGAATGTATAATTAAAACAACCTTGATCGTTTTATTCTCTTTCATCTGGGACCGAGGCTGAGACTGCTAATCGAACAATTTAGAATCGCAAAGTTGCCAAGCTACATGGATAGAAATATGTATTCTGCGAGTACGCGTACTCGTATGTATAGTATGCAAAGTGCAACGTTTTATCTTAAATGATTCTGACTGCTGACCGATATTTATTGAATAAATCATTTAATTATGCGAAAATAATAAATTGTTGGCGAACCCCAGTTACGGTGATGAAATATTACCCCAAACTCTTTGTTCGAATGGCGTTTCTTGGTGCCAAATAAATAAATGCACTTGTGTTTGCTTAATGATAATTTTGATTATCCGGAGCAAGCTGGGCGACAGCAGTAACTTGCACTTGCATTTGCGCTTGGCCATCCCCGGATCCCCGATTTCTTGGAATGGGTAAACAATGTGTATAAGCAAGTAGAAACGCTGTGCTTGAAATTTGTCGACAACGAGATACCATATGCCATGTATTTTCAACGGGCTTCCACCAGACATTGGCACTGGCAAAGGCCGTATCATCATTATTTATTGTCCGATCTTGTAACATGGCTAAATATTTAAATTTTAAACTATATGCAGAAAGATTTAAATCTCTTGTTTTAACCATTTTGGAGATATAGATGGAAAAAGCAGTCCTTGGAAATTTTCTGAGGCGGAAAAGGGCGTTACTATATTTCAAGTTAAACATATTTTGCATATATACTATACGCACTTAAAACAAAAAGAATTTTGTCTCTAGCTCCTACCATTTTTAAGATATTGTTCCAAATGTAAGCGAAAATAGGGTTTTTTGCAAATTATGAAGGCGGAAAGGGGCGTGGCAAAAATTTGAAATAAACTCGATCTGCATACACATATAACGGGCCTAAAGCAAAGAGAATTACGTCTCTAACTCTTACGATATCGGAGAACAACGTGTTCATAAATACAAATGGCCTGATCGACTCGGCAGTTGATCCTGATCAAGAATATATATATGTTACCTTCTCCCTGTTACATACATTTGCACCAACCTAATATACCATTTGCATCGTAAGGTACATGGTATAAAAACACACGCACGCACACCTCACTCATTTACATAACCTGTCCCAGTGGAGATCGCTGAGCTGCGTTGTACGAGTACGAGTACGAGTACGAGGGACTAGGAGCGGCATCGTCGGCGCCGCCTTCGCCCGCCCAGATTCATTTTGCACGCATGCGAGCCTCTTTTGTTTACATCCATGCCCCTGGCGTCTGATTTAGCATGAAATTAATCAAAAGTGCCTGCTACGCATTTCCCTTTTGGCGGAGAAAAACCTACATATACGAATGCTCGTATATACAAATAGTCTATAATGTCTTACCACTTGATACACACCCAAAAACTTGATATAAATACATATGAGCAATAGAGTTAATACAGGGCCGGTCGCCAGTTTTTAAAGAATTTTTGGATATTTTGGAAACAATAACCAATCTTCCAATCTCTTCTCATGATTTTCATTAAAATCGGTTCATATTCCCCCTTAAAAATTCGCTATTAGCCAACCCCTAATGTGGCTTTTTGGCAAATTTTCGAATTTCCATCACTATCCAATAAATTGAATTTCGGTTTTTGGATAAACAAAACTCACATGAAAATAACAAAGTCTCTATCTGTATATTTTAAAGGAGAATTTCACTAGAATTTAATTGTAAACCTTTTCCTTATTTATGAAAAATGTAACGAGAAGTGGTGGCATTTCATAACAAATGTTTGTTCTTCATAAGAAACACAATCATGGCGAGTTTCTGAATTAGCGTTGAGACTTGGATAATGATGCCTGGTGCTATCTGGGCAATTTCTTTCAGTTTCCTTTTCCAGTTAAAATCGATGCAAAAACAAATGCCTTGTGACTTTTATTGCTCTATTGGGGAGAACTTTTGAGTGACTTAGCCGATTACTATCAATACAATGGAAGCAACAGGTGTAAAGATACCTACAAATGGGTATTCCATTTTGTTTGTGAATGAATGGAAAAGGCAAAGCAATCGCCTATATATATCGCCTATAGAAAACTTTGGAATACTTGTTATATTAGATTTACATGCTGTGGATTCAGGATTATTTATTATTTCATTTTCTTCCTAGAACTTTAATTATCAACCGCCTCGCAAGTGTGTTGGCTCAAACACTTGATTATTTAAACTAGAAACCCATTTGAATTTCTAGTATTCATTGCTAGGTTTGGGGAGCACTTGTGAGTCATTAAAATGATAGCAGATTCAAAGTTTTCATAGCTTTTCTGGAACGTTGGACTACTTGTATTATTAGTTGTGTGTTCTGAAACATTCAGTATTACAGTTGCTACCCTAAAACTTTCACGAAAGTCTGTTGGCTGAAACACTTAAACAGGCATCGCATTTGAATTTCGAGAATTCTGGCATAACTAATCTCTACTCATATGTAGGTATTGGCAAATTAAAAAAGGTTCTACATCACGATTCATTGCCAGGTCTCTGGCACGACAGCGTGATGTTACTCATCGAACGCTTTTGAGTCAGATGATAATGGGTTAGGGTTGTCGATAGGATAACTCACCGTCTTGTTGTGCCGAAAGCTGCAGGTGACCTTGTTCTTGGTGCAGGCGCAGTGATCGCAAAGGTTCATTCGTTGGGAGGTGTCCGGCTCGTTGGTCTGGGCGTAGCTTTTGAGGGCATATCGCGGGGAATTGGCATCTTTAAGGTAGCCATATCCGTATCCGTGTGTGGATGCGGATGCGGACGCACAAAATGTGAGGAGCAGGCACACCCCGATCACCAAAGACGCCATAGCCATACTGTTGCTTTTCGTTTGTTCGTTCGGTTTCACTTTTGTTTGCCTGCCTGCCTGTTAACTTGTTAATTTCGCTCACGTTTGGCTTGGAAAACTCTGTTTCAATTTAGCAACAATCGCTTCGATTATTATGCCGATCTTTTGCGTTTTTGTGTCACTAATCACTGGGCCGGCCGGTCGGTCGGGTCTAGGAGACCGCACCACGAACACACATTAATGACGTTCGTCGTCATCCACAAAAATATTTTGGTAAAACAATAAGAAAAAGAGAAAAAATATAAATCGAGAAACAAAAGAACGCCAAGGCACCGATCGCTCGAGTGGACAAAAAAAAAACTATTTTACGGAGAGCTGCGTTGCGAGCAGCTCGAGAGTTGGGCACACAGTGACGCAGCCTGACACGATCGATGGGCGTTCCGGAGAGCGTTTCATGTTCCACTCGTTCCCCGAGAGCGCATGTGTGCACTGAGATAAATGCAGCTCAATCTAGTGGTAATAAAAAAACCAACCCAGACCCTACCAAGTTACAAAATGTTACCAAACGGTTGATATTAGTGATAAGGAAAAATGGGTCACGTTAATTTGAGGCGAATAAAATTTCAGCATGAATGCATCCAATACGACAACACATAAACTTTGTTACAAAACAAGAGTGCAACCATATACTGTACTCACTGTGAGTACCCTGAAAATGTTGCAGTATTTTAAGAACTCATACTAATGAACATATCTGTCATGCTACAAATGAATACATCCATGCAGAAGTCTATGACACATCGTATATTCCACATTGGAAGCGCTTGCAGAGCTATTGCCTGGCATTATTCATCCTGCTGTAGTATATACAAAGCAACATCTTTTTAGCACATCAGATATTCCGAGTGTCAGCTGAGTTCCCACATAAAAGTTAGAGTATAGAGTATATAGTATAGTTTCTATTTTGTTTTCAGTGTGCGAGAAAATTCTCTCTCGCAGCGTTCACAGCTGATCCCCGCGCTCTCTGTTGGCTTTCCGATAAATTAAATCAGCTGAACTGCTTTTTTTTTATTGCGTTTCGTGCTGAGTCGGGTCGGACCTGCAAGCGAACGAAATTCAGAAACCGGCCAGACGCAACAGAAAATGATAATCGTGGAGGGGAGACAGAACCAGAAACCCTCTATCCATCTATCCATCCCATCATTCACTTTGAGGGGCCCTTCTTCGATCCCATATGTACATTTCCAATCTGCACACAAATCCACCGAATCGTTGCAGCCACAAAGTAGATCTATTTATAAACATTTTAGCAGTGACAACACATCGTATAATATAGAATATTACATCCGAGTGCGTTGATAACGTTGGATGCGCTTGCTTGCAGAGCTACTGCCTGGTATTATCTATCCTGCTGTGGCAAATACAATTTTGCCTATTATAGTTTCTTGGATGTAAGCTGAGATTAAACGCCTTTGTTCTGATTTTGTTTAAATGATCTGCACCCACAGTCTACAAAGATGCTACAAAGCTTTTTGGGAAAACCTATTTGTTGGGAAATATTTGCCTTCTTAAAGGTTAAATTACACTTCTTTTGCATATTACTAAAGCATTTTTAGTGTACATATATGCTTTGACCCTTATAATATAATAGAATCAATAGAATCGTCATTTTGAAGAGGTTATTTTACCACCTTTAATAGACAATTTTTTAAAATTAGTTGTGATCTACTGCATGACGAAGAGCTAATGATGTATTCTGCTAGAGGAAATGTTACCTTGTAGGACAGTTGCCTGGCAACTATTCCCAGTGTAATCCATGCCCATTGTGTGTACGTAAAGTCACTTCAAAGCTTCTGCCATTCCCCGGAGCGTCACTTAGGTTGGCTTTTAATTGACCGAACGGGTCGGGAGGGGGAAGGGGGGCAGTAAATTTAATTGCAACCATTAGAGAGAGAGACAGCGGGCCAAGCCGGCTTGTTTGTGAGTCACATCCCCGCCTCCGCGGCCCCTTGCGATCTACGATCGCAATGTTCCTCCCCGGACATTGCAACAAATCAATTTGCGTTCAATTTGGATGCCAACTGACACACACGAGGCAAGCGGAAAGCGGAAAGTGGAAAGCGGAAGTGGCACCGCCGCCACCCTGCAGCCCGCAGGGGAAAAACGAAGGGAAAACTATGCGTTCCACAATACGGGCTCTCCCCCTCCGCCCTCCGCCCACCGGCTTCCCAATTATTACGTCGTTGAATCGGTGATTTCAGTGTCAGCATCTGCATCTGCATCGGCTTCTAATAGATTTACTCCCTCGAAGAAGCGCAGAATCCTCCCCTTGCCGGCGTCCATGTGTTCACGGAATAAATACCACACGGACATGATATGGGTGTCAATTGGGGGTTCTTTTAAAGGGAGTGTGCCAAACACACTGATTCAAAAATATGACGTTTTCAAGTGCATAAATTACCCAATATCAATTGATATCGAAAACTTCTACTTTCGAGCGAAAGAAAATAAATCATGTCTTGCCCCAATGATCGAAAAATTCAACAAAACGATAATACGATTTTCTCAACAACTAAATATTTAACATCATCAAAGAATTACATCTTATTTTGTTAAGAAAAAATGTAAAATAATATCCCAAGCACACCAACAAATAACTACACAAAAGTTTGGATTCACTTTCGAAACAATATATAGGAAAACTTTATAATAGATTCTGGGGTAATGGAAAGTAATATGTTTATTTCCAAACCCAATCAAATCTATAAACAACTAATAGTCTTAGTTAGTGGCCCACTTTTTAAGTAGATTGAGTACAGATAAGTGGTATTAAGTTTGTTATTTAACTTTTGAAAGAAAAAACATCAAAAGGGGACTCAATTTAAATAGAATATGGAGTACCCAGAAGTACATATTAATAAGCTTCAAATTTGAAGGAAAATCCCTAAAATATTAAAAAATTACTAGGAAAAGTGAACCCAATGTTGTGGTTAGTGGTTATTGATATTGTTGGGGTGATATTATATAATTTTATAGGATTTATTGAATGGCGCTTAGTTTTTGGGGATGGTTCCATAGAAAAAGTTGAGTGAGCGATAATGAATTGACGAATGTCACGAACACACTTTGACTTTGTTCGCCCTTGCTTCTTCCTTTCTCTCCTTTTCTCCCCCGCATTCTCCGGCTCTTTCTCTCTGTTTTGAGCTCGTTCTTCTTTGTTCTTCATATGCGATGGGGACAGCAATTCTTCCGCGTTTTGTGGCCCGATAAAAATGAATGAATGAATAAATGAACGATTACATTGCCGCAATGGGGAGCAGAACAACGCATTTCCCGCTTTTCCCTCCCACTCCCTGTCCCTGGTCCCGCTCTTGGTCTATCTCCATATCCCCCC
>JAJJHQ010004419.1:77016-90057 GCA_021223825.1 Drosophila ironensis | reverse complement strand
TGTATCTGTATCTGTATCTGTATCTGTGGTTGTGTTTGATTCCCAAAGTGCAAGGGCCCCCGTCCGGCATTATCATTATTTTCGTTGGAAAACTTCGGTCACATTCCTCGCACCCCTGCCCCAAGCCCTTTCCATTTCCATTTCCATTTCCACTTCGATTCCCATTTTCAGTTTCGTTTGCATTCCCTGTATCCCGTATTGTTTTATTTGCTTTTTATGTAAATAAAGTACACACACGCATGTGCGTTCGATCCAAAAATTGGAATAGCCCCGTTAAGCCCTCCAAAAAAGTGAATATGAAAACCTAGAAGGCAACTTTGCTCACCTGTTGTTTACAAATCCAACCCCGATTTGTTTTGTTTTAAACAAATCGTTTCTACCCCACATATAATTGGGATTAGTGGGGATAACTATCTTTAAAATAATCTGATGTCTTATCTTTAAAATAATCTTATTTGATAAGACAGAATGATATTGTAGGTACTTCCAGTTTTATGGAGATGGAAGTAGTTTGAATAAAATATCAAGAATAGGAAATATTTTTCTTGGATATACAAAGATATCTTATTTTGGCCTATAGGATACTGTACAGTAGTAAAGAATGAGTCCAGTATTATACAGTAGATATATATTCATATATTTAATGAGGCCTTAAAAGTTTTCAAAAACCTTTTGATGGTCTGGAGACTGAAGTGTTTTAAAGCAAATCTTCAAAATTTTAAGTAAAGCTATTCTACGAGTATATGTAATATGCAAATGATCTGCTAATTAGTTGAAATCCTATATGCCTAACATACAAAACTACCTGAAGGTATTTATATGTATTTTCCCTTCAATATTACGAACTTAGAAACATAAAGGCGTAAATTTACAGAGAGATCACTTATATTTTATGAGTATACGCTAAAATTGAAAAGAACTCGCTTCGGTATTAACAAATTCTCACATCCATGTTTCCATATTCACATCGACCTTCTTATCAGCCGAAATGTGTGTGCTATTGGTGAGGAAAACGCATCTATTGGGTTCACTTCCGAGTGCGCACGTCGCTGCATGTGCGTAGCCATTCAGTCCGACACGTGCACCGCCCGCTGCGCCGCCGATTGCCGTACGTGCCCCTCGACCCTTGACCCTTCGCCATTACCTTTCTCCCTACGTGCCTCTCGCCTTCCGCTTCCACAAGCAGGCAGCAAGGCAGCCAGCCAGGCGAGCGGTGGGCAGGCAGAATCCCAGACCGAATCCCAGACCCCTAGATCGCCACTGGGATCAACACTCAATGCGGCGGTGGTTACTTTGATGCTGTGCATCTGATTGGACACAATAGGGATCCGATTGGATTTCGATTCCAAAGGGAATGCCAGGGGAACGAAACGAAATTGAATAATTAAACGGTGAAACAGTGAGAGGGGGTGACCAAAACCTAGGGCTATAAACTGGGATTGAAGTGATGCGTACGGATATAGTTAATAACAAACTTGTGCACTGAAATGCAATGCGGTTAAAACTAAGTAAGCTGATGGATACACCGACTTGTAAATGTGATACAGATACTCCTTCCTATATAGTTAATTAGATTACGAGGAAACCGGATCGCTCTGTCCCTAGTGGTATTAACTGGGATCGAAATGATGTATACATATCAGGAATTGTTGACACCATCATTGTGTACTTGGGTAGTTTTGCCTTTTAATATACTAATACAAGTTTATATTCTATGGAATAACTTATTAAAGAAAATGCCAATGTATTTTTCAGCTGATAATGTATGTACCCACAACTTATTTGTCTTTTTTTCACTCTTATATTTTCAGATCCCAGTCAAATGAGCGGCAGTTCCTCAAGGATTTCATTAGCGGAGCGCCAGGATCATCGGGAGCCCGTTTGGCCGCCTGGCTGCAACCGGAATCTCGTTTGGATCCCAACAAGTACGTACAACTTCTATACAAATAGTGTGAAAACACACAATTTTGGGTACAATTTTAAAAATTAGGTTCAAATGTGTTGCCGGACTTGACAATTAAGTCTGAAATATGGCCTTTTTATACCATGTACCTTAAGCTACAAATGGTACGAGTATATTAAGTTTGTGCAATGTTTGTTATGTAACAGGGAGAAGAAAGCTTTTCCTATAAAGTATATATATTCTAGATCAGCAGCAACAGCCGAGTCGATCTAGTCATGTCCGCCTGTCTGTCTGTTTGTCTGTCTGTCCGTCTGTCTGTCGGTTCGTCCGTCTTCACGATGAACACCACGTTCTCCGAGAAGTTAGGAGTTAAAGGTGTAATTCGTTTTTACTTCAGAACCGTTATATGTTTGAGTGTACAAATATCTTGGGTCATTAAAACTACTCCACCAAGATACTCTAGAAGGACGGGGTAACTCCATATATTTTTTTTACCATCCAATTAAATTGTAGTTGCCAAACGACATAGTGCCCATTGTAATACAACGATTTTTTTCAGGTGTGAGCTGAATACCATTACCGAACCACTGCGCTACGGATGGCCCACCCAGGTGACGGTTACCATCCGCGATCAGTACGGCGATGCGGTGCTGGTGCCGGAGCTGAAGGTCGAGGTTAAGGCAATACCCACGGGCACCGGTCCGAATGGCACCGCGCCGGGTTCGTCGGCGGGCAGCGGCTCCTCCGGACTTGGATCCGGAACGGGCCTGCGCATGCGACGGGCCTCCTGCTCCGCCGGTGACTTGGGCGGAATGATCCCACCACCGCGTCTAAACTACGAGCCCACCACCAAGGAGAAGATGTGCTTCAAGGCCATCACCTTCATGAAGCCCTTCACCAACTACTCGTTCGAGGAGCTGCGATACGCGAGCCCGGTGCAGACGCGAATAACCGAATCCCTAAATGCCCGGGACATGGAGGATGGCACCTTCAGTGTCAACTGGACACCGAGCTCCGTGGGCGGTTACTGCCTGGCGGTGAATATCGATGGGATACCCCTGGAGGAGGTTTACCGTGTGGAAGTCAAGGAGGGCGTCCTGCCGCCGCCCACCCAAAGGAGCAGTGCCCAACGAAGGCCCCAGGCTCCCAGCAAACTGCGACGCTTTCAGGTGGGTTTCCATTTGGAGTCGAGTGGTTTTTACATGCTAATCCAAGATCACATGACGCAAACGCAGAATGCAACCATTTGTGACACGGTAAAGCTTGGTAAAGACTTTTCCAGAAGATTTCTTGTTTGCGCGGATCACATGATAACAAGCAATATTCACAACTTACACGAATCGTAGGTTTTACAAAAATGTTAGCTTGCCAACAAACTTGGCGAATTTATAGAAAGCCCAAAGCTTTATAAAGCTTTTTTGGGAGCAACTTATGTTGCAACTTGCAACTTATACTAAGGTGTCCAAAAGAGCTGTATGTATGGAAGATTCTCGAATTTCTGCCTTCAATACGCAGATAATGCCATTCTGGCAGATAATAAGAAGGTCCATTCTGCTAAAACCGATAAGGTCCAGCACCGGTGCACTATCTTGGAATTTTTTTAAAGCTTTATCGGTAGCAAATTGTGTTGCAACTCATACTCGTAGGACAACTTATCAAGAATTCCTAGAACTGTATGATTAATAACCCAATCCATTTGCAGGCGCAGAACAGCTCCGGCCTGCGCATCCGCTCGCATCCCACGCTGCAGTCGGAACAGGTGGGCGTGGTGCGGGTGGGCGGGGTGATATCCTTCATTGACGAGATTGAGAACGACGATGGGATATGGGTGCGCCTCTCCACGGAGTCCATCCGGCAGCACTGCACCATGGGCTGGTACCCCACAGAGGCGTGGTGCTTGCAGTTCAACCAGCACCTGGCCCGCACTCTGCTCCAGCCGGTGACCGACAAGGAAGTGGAGTCCGCATCCGTATCCGCATCCGATCCCGCCGCCGCCGCCTCATCCGCCGCATCCGCCGGGAAGGATAAGCCCGAGACGGCCGACGTGGCTTTGCCGGAGAGCCCCACGGGCAGCGGCGATGCCAGCCCCGAGCCGGAGGCGGATCCCAGTCCGGTCCCGAGCCCCACCAAAGCCAAATCCGCCCGATTCCTGGCCGGCTCGCAGTCCACCAATCCCTTTCTGTATCCCTCGCGCCACGGCGAGGTCGCGCAGGAGGACGCCGAGCCAGAGGACGGCGGCGCGGAGTCGCAGGACACACCAGCAGATCCCAATCCCGATCCCGATCAAGAGCCCGAGCAGGAGGCCCTGGCAGCTGTGGCCACGGAACTGCTGCCCGCCAACCTGGGCTCGGCCATTGCGGGAGTTGTGGGCGGGGGCGCCATAAAGCTGCAGGCCCTGCAGAAGTGGTTCAAGGGCGATGCCGTCGAGGGCGCCCAGCCGCTGACCCCCTCGCACTCGCCGCCGTTGGCGGGTGTCTCCGTGCGGGAGCTGGTGCGGGCCATGGGCGGCCAGGAGGGTGGACACAGCAGTCCGTCGCGTGGGGGGAACGGGAATCGCGGTCGCGAGCACCGGGCGGCGGCCGAGGCCGAGCCGGAGGCGGAGTTCAGCCTGGCCAGCATGCGTCGGCCCAATTACTCTGCCAGCCAGACGGCCGCCCTGCTCTCCACGCCCAAGCACACGCCCAAGCGGAGTGCCTGCATCCTGCCGACGGACGCCAGCGGGCTGGAGGACGATCTCAGCCTGCTGCAGATCACGACCACGAGTGGCGAGAAGCCGAGCTGTGAGCTGCAGCTGGCCACCACCTCGGGGGCCGCTGCCATGGGATCTGGCAAGCGCATCACCACTACCATGGGCCCGATCAAGCGGGCCATGCCGCCCTCGTTTGCCGAGAGCATTCGGGCCGTGTTCGCGGCCCTGCTGTGGCACGAGGGCATCGTCCACGATGCCATGGCCTGCGCCAGCTTCCTCAAGTTCCATCCCGGCCTGCCCAAGGAGGGGGCCACGGTGGTGACGCGGCGCGGGGAGGGCAACGATGCAAGGCTGCACCTGTCGCGGGAGCAGAAGGCCCAGCAGCGGCACTCCGTGGAGGTGGCCAATGCCGGCAACTACCTGAACATCCGACCCTCGACGCTGGAGACGCTGACCAAGAGCGGCAACTGTTCGCTGCACAATCGCAGCAAGCACCGCAAGAATCTGCTCAACCAAATGCCCGGCGAGGAGCCGCTCTCCCAAGCCGGCGCTCCCAAGCTGCAGGCTCTGCCCGAGATGGTGAGTGTCCTGCCGCCGGCGCTGCGGTGTTTGGTGTATCTGTGGGAGCAGATCTGCTCCGGCTGTGTGCAGATTGTGCAGTCGAATGCGCTGGAGCAGCGGGAGACGCGCCTGCTCTCGCCCGGCGGCCATCAGAGGGACCTGAATGCCGCCGGGGACTTGGGCGAGAACGAGGGCAAGGAGCTGGCCGGCGGGAAGCTGGGCACGGACACAGCGTCGGCCGAAAAGGATCTGGGCCGGAAGTGCAAGCGCAAGAAGAAGGACGATGGCAGCTGGTGCGAGATCTGCGAGCTCTTCCTGCCCATGCCCGTCACGTATCACATGCGGATCGCGCATCCCGGATGCGGCAAGTCCGCCAAGGGCAAGGGCTACAACTCCGTGGGCATTTTCTGCGAGGGCTGGGCGGGCAACTGCGGTGAGGGCGGCAAGGGGGCCTCCTCCTGGTTCCTCATGTGCGACCCTTGTCGGGACCGCTACCTGGCCTCCTGTCGCAGCACCAACAACATCAACAGCGCCGCCCGCCAGCAGGAGGCTCTGGCCGCCGAAGGTGAGTCTTGTGGATGCCTTAACTGTCCCTGTCCCTGTTAATGTCTAATGTCTTCTGCCCCTTAGCCAACGAACTAAACCTATTTGGCGTGAAGTCCACGACCTTGATAGCCAACGCTGAGGTGTATACAACCATGCGCGAGAATGCCACCTTCCTGCTGGAGCTCTGCTCCAGTTCCAGCACCGGAGCCGCATCCGTGACAGCAGGAGGCGGCGGGGCAGGAGCCACGGCGAAGCGCTCGCCCCAGCAAATGTCCATGGCCATGCCGGTGGTGATCGAGCATCACTCGCAGCTGGGCAACTCGGATTTGAAGCCGAGCACCAGCCGCTGCAGCCGCATGGCCCGTCTGAGCGGCTCCAAGTTCTGTCCGGGCATCGGGGGCGGGGCCTCCTTCCGCAAGAGCTTTGTAGGCGGGCCGCCGGCCACGCCGGAGAACGTGTGGCTGGCGCCGGAGAGCTTCGCGTGTTTGGAGTGCCTGGGCACGGCCGGACACGAGGATTTGCCCTACGAAATGTTCGGGCAGGGGCCCAACGACAACGCCTACGATCGGGTGAGCAACCTTTCCGCAAACGGAGAATCCTTGCATGATTTGTAAACCTGTTTTTCCCTCGCCTTTGCAGCCCTTGTCGGAGATCTCGTACGAGTCCTGCGAGCCGAACAACTACGATCTGCTGCCCGGTGCCATGGGCGCCGGCGCCGGCGCCAGCTCATCCGCCAATCCCGGCGGCAATCTGTCCAAGTTCCACCGCAGCTACTCCATGGGCCAGGGCTGGGGAGCTCTGGCGCACCAGCAGCAGCAACAGCAACAGCCGCAGCTCTCGCAGCAACTGCAGCAATACCAACCGCAGCAACAGCAGCCACAGCAAGCTCTGCACCTGCAGCTCCAACAGCAGCACCTGCAACAGCCTCTGCTGGCGGAGGGTCAGCCCAAGGTGGTCTACCGGCGGCGCAACAACTCCACCAGCGAGGGCGACGGCTCGCTGCTGATCTGCTATCCGTCGGAGCACTTGCGGCGCCTGGTGCCGCAAAAGCTGCTGGCCAGTGTGTCCGTCTTGCAGGCGAACGCAGCGGCTTCGGTGGAGGTGGCCGCCAAGGAGCATCCGGAAGCCGTGGGCGGCAGTAGCCAGCTGCTCAGCCGCCCGGCCATGGCGTTCATCACGCAGAAACACGAGCTGGACAGGCTGAGGGCCGCGATGCGGCGCAGCCTCAGGATTGCCGCCTGCAGGATCTATGCCCTGCAGGCGCTCAATTGGCTGCTGAGGAGCGTGACGCAGGGCGTTTGCCTGCACGATCTGATGTGGTGGTTCGTCAGCTCGCTGGCCACCTGTCCGGAGAACGGGGGAGGCGCAATCGCCGCCGTGGCATCCGGATCGGCAGGCAGCCGCTCCGAGTTGGAGATCGTTGAAGCGGCGCTGGAACACCCAGTGGCGTACACGCAAATCAGCGGCAAATTCGCCCACCTGATCACCCAGTCGCTGCACGTGCTCCTGCAATCCGTGGCAGACCTGACACTCCACCTGCCGCTGGGTTCGTCCCTCCAGAGAGCGGCCATCCAGTGCTTCGGCATCCGTTTCCGGCAGGCGGACCACCAGTTCCTGCACAGCTCCCATGTGTTCGGCAACATATCGAAGATACTCTCGAAATCGGACGAACAAAACGATGCCATGGCCGTGTCCACGATGCTCAAGACCGAGAACAACTGCGACGCCGAGCACAATCAGGTACATGCGGTTGCCGCTGGAGCGGGAGCACTAGCCGGAGCACGCGTGCTCTGCTACACGGACCTGGCGGGCATGTTCGAGGTAACCGTGTCCTCGCGTCCGGCCATGGCCGAGTCCCTGACCGACAACTCGACGGAGACGTTTTGGGAGAGCGACGAGGAGGACCGCAACAAGTGCAAGATCATTGAGCTCTCGCTGACCAAGCTGAACTACGCCTGTCGATTCCTCTTGGTGCACATCGACAACAGTCGGGACATTCAGGTGAGTCGGGGTACCAAAGCAAATAAACTGCAGATCGAGATCTATCGAGGGAGAATCCTCACAAAAATCTACAAATTCCAACCAAAATTGTGTTCTTTTGCACTGTTGAAGGTAGTACATTTGAAGATCCGATTAGTATTGGCCAAGATGTGCAATATTTCGAACAATTTTTTTGAAATTTGCATTCACATTGGTTAATTTGGGAAATCTCCCAAGTATTCAATGAAATCTCCCAATGCTTATCTCCAAATTGGGCAACAACACGAGAGTTTCAATATACTGGGACTGTTTTGGATATTGTATTAACATTTTCCCCTAAGAAAAGCATTTGGGTAATATAATACGAGAGATTAAGTAAATTACGAGAGTTTTATGGATATGAATACATTTATTTGAATACCAACATCCGGACAAATATATTATATTACTATTCTATATTATTCTATTACCAAATTCAGTATCATCTAATAATTGTGTTATAATAACCTTTTTGTTTCCCGATTCCTCAGAACAAAGTGCTCAATGTGGTCTTCTACGCTGGCCAGTCTTTGGGCGACACGAATGTGATCAAGTCAGTGGATGTGGACCCGAAGGCCTGCTCGTGGATCTCCGCTAAGATTTGCGACGACAGTTGCACCCACTTCCGCCTGGAGCTGCACGGCCCGGAGAACACGCTGCGTGTGCGTCAGATCAAGCTGCTGGGCATGCCCACCGGAGGCGTCGCTGGTCAGGACGAGCACTCCCATCAGCTGCACCAGAACAACACACACAGTCAGCCGCAGACGCATCACCATCATCACCATCACCACCACCACCACCATCACCATCACCACCATCAGCAGCCCCACCTGCGCTTGAGCTACGCGCCGCGAATCCAGCAACAGATTTGCGAGGCGGAAACCCTGAGGGTTTTCCGCTTGATCACCGGCCAGGTCTTTGGCAAGCTGATCAGCAATGTGGGCACGGAGCTGGGGCCGCCGGATTCCGCCGGCCTGGCGCCGGCCACTGGCACCAGCAGCAGCGGCGGCGGCGGCGGTAGCGGCGGAGCAGCCACCAACAGCAGTGGCTCCTCCCTGCTGGCGGACTCACTGGACTTGCGCGAGCACATGGTAGGCATACTCTTCTCGCGCAGCAAGCTATCCCACCTGCAGAAACAGGTCATTGTGCACATTGTCCACGCCATCCGCAAGGAGGCCCAACGGGCCAAAGAGGACTGGGAACTGGCCAATCTGGTCCATGCCCTCAACAAGCCCAATCAACTGCCATCCCTGCCAGCAGCGCCCGCATCCTCCTCGGCGGCGGCGCAGGCCATGAGCAGTGAGAGCTCCCCGGAACGGAGCCGAGCCCCGGACACGTACTGCTTCGAAATGCTCAGCATGGTGCTGGCCCTGTCGGGCAGCGTGGTGGGACGCTCGTATCTCTCGCAGCAGCACGGCCTGCTCCGGGATCTGCTGGGACTGCTGCACACGGGAAGCGACCGGGTACAGCGCCAGGTGACGGCGCTGTTGCGTCGCATCCTCCCGGAGATCAGCCCGGAGAGCTTTGCGGAGCTGTTGGGCGTGCAGCGCCTGCCGCCCGCGGACTACAGCATTGCCCACCAGAGCGCCAGTGATTTCGACATGAGTCGTCTGGGCATCCTCGATATATTCCTGGCCGTGATAGCCAAATCCCTGCAGTTGCAGGTGAAGGTGAAGACAGGGGGAGCCGGTGGTGCAGGAGGAGGTGCAGGAGGAGCTGTGGGATCCGCCGGCGGATCGGCAGCCCTGAAGGCCGGACAGCAGGAGAAGACGCCGGCCTTTGTGCGGCTCTGCAGCTCCCTGGATCTCTCAGTGCAACAACTGCAGCGATCATCGCGACCGCCCACGGGAGAGGCTGGATCGGCGGACCCGTTCCAGTTCGAGGCACCACTGCCTCCGCCGCCGGCACCGCGCAAAGAGTCCAAGCGGAATCTCAATCAGCGCTGGTTCCTTAACGGCATGATCTCCACCAAGCAGGCGGAGAGCATCATCGGCCTCATTCGGGACTTGGCCAGCGTAAGTGTATAGCCAAAGGATAGAGCAAGCAGAGGAAAAACCTAAGACAAACAATCATTTTTACAGGGAAAACTCAGCGAAAAGTGGTCGCAGATCACCAAGGCGGCCATCGCCGAGTCTGTGCTGAATCTCACGCGCCTGGAGGAGACCTACCGCACTCCGGAGCACTGCACCAAGACGGCCACCTTGTGGCTAGCGCTGGCCAGCCTCTGTGTCCTCGAGCGCGATCACGTGGAGAAGCTCTCGTCGGGTCAGTGGTCCAAACTGTGCGACACGCGACCATTGTGCAGCAACCACGACGACGGGGAGACGGCGGCCATCATCCAGTGCGAGACCTGCGGCTCCTTGTGCGGCGACTGTGACCGGTTCCTCCATCTCAACCGCAAGACTCGCACACACAAACGGACGGTGAGTAGTTGCTTTTTTTTAAGACTAAATATTGAAAATTACGGGCATATGAAAACATTAAATTATATTAACTATTTTGCATTGATTTGCAAGACTATGCTCTTAAATTGTTGCCAAAAACCATGCGGCGTCACCAATTGAAAGTCTCTTATTATAGTAGTGTCGTTATTATAGTAGTGTCGCCCTTACTTATGTTACGCCCTTTACATCGCCAGGTCTGCAAGGAAGAAGAGGAGGCCATTCGCGTGGAGCTGCATGAATCCTGCGGCCGCACAAAGCTCTTCTGGCTGCTGGCCCTCGCCGATTCCAAGACTCTAAAGGCCATGGTGGAGTTCCGCGACGGCAGCCACACAATCATCTCCGGCCCACAGGAAGCGGTCGGACGCTGTCGCTTCTGCGGCTTAACCGGAAACTCTGGCCTCCTGGAGATCGGTAATGTGTGTGCGGATGCCCAGTGCCAGGAGTATGCGGCCAACTCGTGTCTAAAGACGAAACCCTGCGGCCATGCCTGCGGCGGAGTAGCCGGCGAGCGAAAATGCCTGCCCTGCTTGCAGCATGTGTGTCATGCCCGGGAGAACGAGCTCGCAGAGGAGCTGCGTGACCCAAAACTCACCCAGGATGCAGACGACATGTGCATGATATGCTTCGTGGAGGCGGTCTCCTGTGCGCCCTCCATACACGTAAGTTGTTTTTAATCAATCAAATCAAATCAAATGGGAAATAACTATTATTTTCTTGCAGTTGGAGTGCGGGCATGTGTTCCATTTCCACTGCTGCAAGGCGGTGCTAGAGAAGCGATGGAGCGGTCCCCGCATCACCTTCGGCTTCTCGCTGTGTCCCATTTGCAAAGCGGACATCCAGCATCCCCTTCTGGTGGACATACTGGAGCCCATCAACTCCCTCAAGCAGGATGTCAAGCGCAAGGCGCTGATGCGGTAAGAACTGTTCACATTTGAGATCTCTACGCTAGGCAGCGTCATGCTTTTGTATTCTGATTTGAAGCATCTGCAGTTGGAAACTATATGTTATAGTGATATTTTATCATATTTTATATTGCAGAATCAAGTACGAGGGCGTGGTGAAGGACAGCGATAGCAAGGACGTCAACCTGACGCAACTGGCGATGGACAGGTACGCGTACTACGTGTGCTTCAAGTGCCAGAAGGCGTACTATGGCGGCGAGGCGCGCTGCGACGCGGAAATCGGCGAGAAGTTCGATCCCGAGGAGCTCGTCTGCGGCGGCTGCTCGGACGTGGCGCGGGCCCAAATGTGCCCCAAGCATGGAACCGATTTCCTCGAGTACAAGTGCCGCTACTGCTGCTCGGTGGCAGTGTTCTTCTGCTTCGGCACCACTCACTTCTGCGACACTTGCCACGACGACTTCCAGCGCCTGACGAACATACCGAAGGTAAAGCTGCCCCAGTGCCCCGCCGGTCCCAAGGCCAAGCAGCTGCTGGGCGACGAGTGCCCCCTGCATGTGATGCATCCGCCCACCGGCGAGGAGTTTGCGCTGGGATGCGGCGTCTGCCGCAATGCGCAAACGTTTTAGCCAGATGAACAGATACATTCGGATGATGATGCGGAGGACGACGAGGAGGAGGACGAAGTGTCGCCGCCCACCTGGATTGGGCTGTGGTCACACTCCGACGACTCGCAGACATACTTGTAGTGCAATCGTAGTTATTCACGGCTTGTTTTACCCATCAATCGAACTCGATAATTGAATGGTTTTATATATATTTTTGTTTAGCAGTTATTGTCTGAAAGGATATCGTATGAAAAACTAAAAAAAGATTTAGCAAATAGCATATATAAGTATATATATTACATATACTTTTCGTCGGGCAATATTATTTGTAACACGCGAATCTCCCTGAAATCAAACTCATTACTATGCTAATTATTTGATGTACATTCTCCGGAGTCGAGAGCGAGCGAGTGAGCTTTTGAGCAGTGTGTAAATAATCATCCTCCAGGCTCCCCGATCTCTGGCTCATGTCCGCCCTGGAATCTCCTATCCCGGCATCCAACATCTCCAAATCTATCCCAACCTATCCCAACCTATTCAAAGCCCTTCCATTCTGCGTCACCCTCCACTCACTCCAACCAAGGCACATAAACGATATTTATATATACATAAAATAATGGAAAATTAAACTAAATTATACAATTTATTTATTGACGAGCGCGAGCGAGAGATGCAATAAAAATCGATTCTAAATGTAACAGTGGATTTTGTATTTTTATTGGGACAACTGGCATTAAAATTATGTCCTCAATATTTAAGATAGATCCTAAGGTACTTTTCAACACATGAGCATGAGGTTTGGAAACAAACCCCAAAAGCTAAGGAGGCTACGATATTAACTTTGCTAGTCATTGTTAATTCTTTGCTCAGTCAAAAGTTGAACTTCTAAGAAAGTATTTCGAGGTGAATAAAAAAAATAAGATCTAGCAAATANTTCTAAGAAAGTATTTCGAGGTAAAAAAAAAAGATTTAGCAAATAGCGAAAGCAAAGCTCTAGTCGACAAATCAAAACATCGTGGCATTGAGTCAGGTAAGTAGAAAACGATAATTGTACAAGACTAAATTAAGTTGAGGATGGAAGTGCCATTGGCAGTTTAACAAGTTAGCTATTTATATATTAAGACTTTCATACAAAACAAGCTTGTCTCTTTCGACGTGTTCATACATGCAGGTGGACAGACAGACGAACAGACAGACAGACGATAGACAGACGGCAGACAGATGGCAGGCAGACGGCAGGCAGACGGCAGACAGACATGGCTAGATCGACTTGGGTGTTGGTGCTGATCAAGAATATATATACTTTAGACGGAAACGCTTCCTTTTCCCTGTTACATACATTGCACAAACTTAATATACCATTTGCACCTTA
>JAJJHQ010004419.1:60568-76633 GCA_021223825.1 Drosophila ironensis | reverse complement strand
CGCAAAGTCTGCTGATCACCAAGCACGTGCATGCGAAATTACGTCCAGATCGGATAATAAATATAGAAGATATTTATTATTTCATTTTAACCAGTCCCTTGAGGTTATTGACTTAATTTATTACTTTTTTCGCATCTGATATATTTTTGTGTTATTTGGTAGCAGTATGTTTTTGAAGAGTATTCGTAATATTTGGGAGCAAAAATATGGATTTTCTTGTGATGAAGTAGAGTTATTATTCGAAAATAAAAATGTATTATATCGGAGCTATATTTGTTTTGGAATAACTTTCAGATTATTTTACTTTTCACCTGTAAATACGTTTCGTAATATTTGGGAGCAGATGTGTGGATTTGGAAACGAAAATTTGGAGAATTGAAATGTTTAATAAAGAAAAGAGGTACATGGTATCTCGTTGTCGAGAAATGTCGTCTATAGCAGACAGACAGACGGCAGACAGACATGGCTAGATCGACTCGGGTGTTGGTGTTGATCAAGAATATGTATACTTTATACGGAAACGCTTCCTTCTCCCTGTAACATACATTTCACAAACTTAATATACCATTTGCACCTTAAGGTACACGGTATAATAAGTTGAGGATAGAGGACTATTTAACACAAGTATTTTAACATGTAAGATTTATATTTTAAGACTTTTTCATACAACACATGCTTGTCTCTTTCGATGCATTACCGCTACCTGCAAAATCTGAGAATTTATTTAAAACCGATTTAAAACCGAATACTTTTCGTGGGCTAAATTTAATATTAAACGCGATCACAAGCATAAAACGGCATTCAAATTATGACCTTCATTGTATTTAAGATAGCTCCTAAGGTGCTTTTCAACACATGAGCATGAGTTGAAACTGTTTTGGAAACAAACCCCAAAAGCTAAGGAGGCTACGATATTAACTTTGCTAGTCATTGTTAATTCTTTGCTCAGTCGAAAGTTGAACTTCTAAGAAAGTATTTCGAGGTGAATAAAAAAAATAAGATCTAGCAAATAGCGAAAGCAAAGCTCTAGCCGACAAATCAAAACATCGTGGCATTGAGTCAGGTAAGAAGAAAACGATAATTGTACAAGACAAAATTAAGTTGAGGATGGAAGTGCCATTCCACACTGGCAGTTTAACAAGTTAGCTATTTATATATTAAGACTTTTTCATACAAAACAAGCGTGTCTCTTTCGACGTGTTCATACATACAGGCGGACAGACAGACGACAGACAGACATGGCTAGATCGAGTCGGGTGTTGGTGTTGATCAAGAATATGTATACTTTATACGGAAACGCTTCCTTCTCCCTATTACATACATTGCACAAACTTAATATACCATTTGCACCTTAAGGTACACGGTATAATAAGTTGAGGATAGAGGACTATTTAACACAAGTATTTTAACATGTAAGATTTATATTTTAAGACTTTTTCATACAACACATGCTTGTCTCTTTCGATGCATTACCGCTACCTGCAAAATCTGAGAATTTATTTAAAACCGAATACTTTTCGTGGGCTAAATTTAATATTAAACGCGATCACAAGCATAAAACGGCATTCAAATTATGACCTTCATTGTATTTAAGATAGATCCTTAGGTGCTTTTCAACCCATGAGCATGAGTTGACACTGTTTTGGAAACAAGCCCCAAAAGCTAAGGAGGCTACGAAACTAACTTAGCTCGTCATTGTTAATTCTTTGCTCAGTCGAAAATTGAACTTCAAGGAAGTATTTCGAGGTGAATAAAAAAAAAAAGACTTTGCAAATAGCGAAAGCAAAGCTCTAGTCGACAAATCAAAACATCGTGGCATTGAGTCAGGTAAGAAGAAAACGTTAATTGTACAAGACTAAGTTAAGTTGAGGATGGAAGTGCCATTCCACACTGGCAGTTTAACAAGTTAGCTTTTTATATATTAAGAATTTTTCATACAAAACAAGCTTGTCTCTTTCCACGTGTTCATACATACAGGCGGACAGACAGACGAACAGACAGACAGACGGCAGACAGACATGGCTAGATCGACTCGGGTGTTGGTGCTGATCAAGAATATGTATACTTTATACGGAAACGCTTCCTTCTCCCTATTACATACATTGCACAAACTTAATATACCATTTGCACATTAAGGTAGACGGTATAATAAGTTGAGGATAGAAGACAATTGAACACAAGTATTTTAACATGTAAGATTTATATTTTAAGACTTTTTCATACAACACATGCTTGTCTCTTTCGATGCATTACCGCTACCTGCAAAATATGAGAATTTATTTAAAACCGAATACTTTTCGTGGGCTAAATTTAATATTAAACGCGATCACAAGCATAAAACGGCATTCAAATTATGACCTTCATTGTATTTAAGATAGATCCTTAGGTGCTTTTCAACAGATGAGCATGAGTTGACACTGTTTTGGAAACAAACCCCAAAAGCTAAGGAGGCTACGATATTAACTTTGCTAGTCATTGTTAATTCTTTGCTCAGTCGAAAGTTGAACTTCTAAGAAAGTATTTCGAGGTGAATAAAAAAAATAAGATCTAGCAAATAGCGAAAGCAAAGCTCTAGCCGACAAATCAAAACATCGTGGCATTGAGTCAGGTAAGAAGAAAACNCATTATCACAGCTACAAAAGATAACGAAAGTGAAGGAAGTCTTGAAGTCGACTTAGATGAACCCTCGAAGGAGGAGACCCTCCCGGATCAAAGTAACCCGTTAGAACCTTCTAACATTATCACAGCTACAAAAGATAACGAAAGTGAAGGAAGTCTTGAAGTCGACTTAGATGAACCCTCGAAGGAGGAGACCCTCCCGGATCAAAGTAACCCGTTAGAACCTTCTAACATTATCACAGCTACAAAAGATAACGAAAGTGAAGGAAGTCTTGAAGTCGACTTAGATGAACCCTCGAAGGAGGAGACCCTCCCGGATCAAAGTAACCCGTTAGAACCTTCTAACATTATCACAGCTACAAAAGATAACGAAAGTGAAGGAAGTCTTGAAGTCGACTTAGATGAACCCTCGAAGGAGGAGACCCTCCCGGATCAAAGTAACCCGTTAGAACCTTCTAACATTATCACAGCTACAAAAGATAACGAAAGTGAAGGAAGTCTTGAAGTCGACTTAGATGAACCCTCGAAGGAGGAGACCCTCCCGGATCAAAGTAACCCGTTAGAACCTTCTAACATTATCACAGCTACAAAAGATAACGAAAGTGAAGGAAGTCTTGAAGTCGACTTAGATGAACCCTCGAAGGAGGAGACCCTCCCGGATCAAAGTAACCCGTTAGAACCTTCTAACATTATCACAGCTACAAAAGATAACGAAAGTGAAGGAAGTCTTGAAGTCGACTTAGATGAACCCTCGAAGGAGGAGACCCTCCCGGATCAAAGTAACCCGTTAGAACCTTCTAACATTATCACAGCTACAAAAGATAACGAAAGTGAAGGAAGTCTTGAAGTCGACTTAGATGAACCCTCGAAGGAGGAGACCCTCCCGGATCAAAGTAACCCGTTAGAACCTTCTAACATTATCACAGCTACAAAAGATAACGAAAGTGAAGGAAGTCTTGAAGTCGACTTAGATGAACCCTCGAAGGAGGAGACCCTCCCGGATCAAAGTAACCCGTTAGAACCTTCTAACATTATCACAGCTACAAAAGATAACGAAAGTGAAGGAAGTCTTGAAGTCGACTTAGATGAACCCTCGAAGGAGGAGACCCTCCCGGATCAAAGTAACCCGTTAGAACCTTCTAACATTATCACAGCTACAAAAGATAACGAAAGTGAAGGAAGTCTTGAAGTCGACTTAGATGAACCCTCGAAGGAGGAGACCCTCCCGGATCAAAGTAACCCGTTAGAACCTTCTAACATTATCACAGCTACAAAAGATAACGAAAGTGAAGGAAGTCTTGAAGTCGACTTAGATGAACCCTCGAAGGAGGAGACCCTCCCGGATCAAAGTAACCCGTTAGAACCTTCTAACATTATCACAGCTACAAAAGATAACGAAAGTGAAGGAAGTCTTGAAGTCGACTTAGATGAACCCTCGAAGGAGGAGACCCTCCCGGATCAAAGTAACCCGTTAGAACCTTCTAACATTATCACAGCTACAAAAGATAACGAAAGTGAAGGAAGTCTTGAAGTCGACTTAGATGAACCCTCGAAGGAGGAGACCCTCCCGGATCAAAGTAACCCGTTAGAACCTTCTAACATTATCACAGCTACAAAAGATAACGAAAGTGAAGGAAGTCTTGAAGTCGACTTAGATGAACCCTCGAAGGAGGAGACCCTCCCGGATCAAAGTAACCCGTTAGAACCTTCTAACATTATCACAGCTACAAAAGATAACGAAAGTGAAGGAAGTCTTGAAGTCGACTTAGATGAACCCTCGAAGGAGGAGACCCTCCCGGATCAAAGTAACCCGTTAGAACCTTCTAACATTATCACAGCTACAAAAGATAACGAAAGTGAAGGAAGTCTTGAAGTCGACTTAGATGAACCCTCGAAGGAGGAGACCCTCCCGGATCAAAGTAACCCGTTAGAACCTTCTAACATTATCACAGCTACAAAAGATAACGAAAGTGAAGGAAGTCTTGAAGTCGACTTAGATGAACCCTCGAAGGAGGAGACCCTCCCGGATCAAAGTAACCCGTTAGAACCTTCTAACATTATCACAGCTACAAAAGATAACGAAAGTGAAGGAAGTCTTGAAGTCGACTTAGATGAACCCTCGAAGGAGGAGACCCTCCCGGATCAAAGTAACCCGTTAGAACCTTCTAACATTATCACAGCTACAAAAGATAACGAAAGTGAAGGAAGTCTTGAAGTCGACTTAGATGAACCCTCGAAGGAGGAGACCCTCCCGGATCAAAGTAACCCGTTAGAACCTTCTAACATTATCACAGCTACAAAAGATAACGAAAGTGAAGGAAGTCTTGAAGTCGACTTAGATGAACCCTCGAAGGAGGAGACCCTCCCGGATCAAAGTAACCCGTTAGAACCTTCTAACATTATCACAGCTACAAAAGATAACGAAAGTGAAGGAAGTCTTGAAGTCGACTTAGATGAACCCTCGAAGGAGGAGACCCTCCCGGATCAAAGTAACCCGTTAGAACCTTCTAACATTATCACAGCTACAAAAGATAACGAAAGTGAAGGAAGTCTTGAAGTCGACTTAGATGAACCCTCGAAGGAGGAGACCCTCCCGGATCAAAGTAACCCGTTAGAACCTTCTAACATTATCACAGCTACAAAAGATAACGAAAGTGAAGGAAGTCTTGAAGTCGACTTAGATGAACCCTCGAAGGAGGAGACCCTCCCGGATCAAAGTAACCCGTTAGAACCTTCTAACATTATCACAGCTACAAAAGATAACGAAAGTGAAGGAAGTCTTGAAGTCGACTTAGATGAACCCTCGAAGGAGGAGACCCTCCCGGATCAAAGTAACCCGTTAGAACCTTCTAACATTATCACAGCTACAAAAGATAACGAAAGTGAAGGAAGTCTTGAAGTCGACTTAGATGAACCCTCGAAGGAGGAGACCCTCCCGGATCAAAGTAACCCGTTAGAACCTTCTAACATTATCACAGCTACAAAAGATAACGAAAGTGAAGGAAGTCTTGAAGTCGACTTAGATGAACCCTCGAAGGAGGAGACCCTCCCGGATCAAAGTAACCCGTTAGAACCTTCTAACATTATCACAGCTACAAAAGATAACGAAAGTGAAGGAAGTCTTGAAGTCGACTTAGATGAACCCTCGAAGGAGGAGACCCTCCCGGATCAAAGTAACCCGTTAGAACCTTCTAACATTATCACAGCTACAAAAGATAACGAAAGTGAAGGAAGTCTTGAAGTCGACTTAGATGAACCCTCGAAGGAGGAGACCCTCCCGGATCAAAGTAACCCGTTAGAACCTTCTAACATTATCACAGCTACAAAAGATAACGAAAGTGAAGGAAGTCTTGAAGTCGACTTAGATGAACCCTCGAAGGAGGAGACCCTCCCGGATCAAAGTAACCCGTTAGAACCTTCTAACATTATCACAGCTACAAAAGATAACGAAAGTGAAGGAAGTCTTGAAGTCGACTTAGATGAACCCTCGAAGGAGGAGACCCTCCCGGATCAAAGTAACCCGTTAGAACCTTCTAACATTATCACAGCTACAAAAGATAACGAAAGTGAAGGAAGTCTTGAAGTCGACTTTGATGAACCCTCGAAGGAGGAGACAGGTAAGCCGATAAACTTTACCACATCTACAATAGTTAACGAAAGTGAAGTTCTTAAAGTTGACTTTGTCGAACCCTCGGTGGAGGAGCCCCACCCAAACCTGAAAAAGACGGAAGCGGACGTTACAACATTGATGGACGAACCCCTCGCAGTCACGAGTAAGGCGGTAGAACTGGCCAATACTAATACAGCAACTCATATTGTAGCTAATCTTTCTGTAGAGTACATTATTGAAAAGATTAGAGGAGCTATTGTGCCGGAGCAGGAAAAGTGTCAAAAATGCACTGAAATTTTAAATGAAGTCGAAGCGACAAACAATTCGTTTGTGAAGATTGACCCAATCAAAGGTGGTAATTTTTATAAGATCATCGTAGGATATGGCGGTCCGAAAATATTAAAAGTAAATGACAGTACCATGAATTTGAACGAAACGAAAAAGTGGATGGAAGAAAGAGACAAAGCTCTCGACGAGCAATTGGAAAATATTGAAGATGCCATACAAAAGTTAAAAGATGGGATAGCAAAAAATGTTGATAAACCGGAAAAGGCAGAAAGAAAAGTTCCCCCAGAATTTATAATGTCGCAGGTAAAGTCTGTTATATCAAAACTTTCGTATGATGAGAATGTAAAATCGCTATTTTCGGAGAGCCTAAAATCGAGGATCAAGGACCTGATGGGCGTCAAAAAATAAATTTTAAAATGTATTGTAGTTCTTTAAAATTAATAAATTGTTTTTTGTTACAATTCGTTTATATGTATTTTTGGGAAAATCTGTCGTTAAGAAGCAAGATATCGTGTTTTAGCCAAAAAATCCTGTTTTAGGGCACTATAAAGTGGCCCTTGAAAACAGTATCTTGTGATTCTTTTTGGGGGAAAGCCGGAAAACTAGGTAAGAATAAATTCCATAATTTGGGAGGTGACGAGGACATGCAAAATGTAATTTTCCGTATGAGGTCGAGGGATTCATTGGCATGTCAAATTGCGAAATTTCTACACCAATTTTAAGTCAGCGCCACCTATGAGTCAATTTCAAATTTGTTTGATTTTATTAACAACATTCCTAAAAGACGGTAAATTAACTTTGTTGGCAACAGCCGAGTCGATCCAGCCATGTCCGTCTGTCTGTCTGTCCGTCTGTCAGTCTGTCCGCCTGTCCGTCTGTCTGTCCGTATGTCCGTCCGTCTGTATGTATAAACACGTCGTTCTCGGAGATGGTAAGAGCTAGAGGTGTAATTCTTTTTGCTTTAGGTCCGTTATATGTGTACGCAGGTCGAGTTTATTTAAATTTTTTCCACGCCCCTTTCCGCCCTCGTATTTGCAAAAAAAAAATATATATCCGAAATGGTAAAATATAGAAACATCATTTTAAGTCCGCAAAGTCTGCTGATCACCAAGCACGTGCATGCGAAATTACGTCCAGATCGGATAATAAATATAGAAGATATTTATTATTTCATTTTAACCAGTCCCTTGAGGTTATTGACTTAATTTATTACATTTTTCGCATCTGATATATTTTTGTGTTATTTGGTAACAGTATGCTTTGGAGAATATTCGGAATATTTGGGAGCAAAAATATGGAAAATAAAAAGGTATTATATCGTAGCTATATTTGTTTTGCAATAACTTTCAGATTATTTTACTTTCCACCTGTAATATTATTATGTGGTGTGGGTATTTAAATAATATATCTCTGAAATGGTAATATTTGGGAGCAGATGTATGGATTTGGAAACGAAAATTTGGTGAATTAGAATGTTTGATAAAGAAAAGAGGTAGATGGTATCTCGTTGTCGAGAAATGCCGACAATAGCGTTCCTACTTTTTTTTTATTTAAATCTTTTTTAACGGCCGGTGCTGCTATGTTAGCTTAACAGTGCCTGTAACAGTTCTGCTGGCTTCAACACCTGTTAACTTACCTGACATTGTCCGGTGTTTGTCATGACGTTAAATTTGCCTAATTTATTTATTGTTTTCGCATTTAGCAGTCTTAAATTTATTCTTTTTTAGCAAAAAATCATTTAAGTAATCCAGTGCTTGATGGAAAAAACAAAATCTTGGGCCTAAATTGGAAATATTTGGGGAATAAAGGAGGATATTTGAAAAGCCCGCCTTGAGGCAAAGGATTTGCGCATGCGTTAGACCTCGGAGTCTGTTTTGAACGGAAGAGGAGAGCGAGTATTTGTGGGGGACGTGGAGAGTTTACAGGGAGTTAACAGCGAATCCTTGCCGCCTTTGGGGGCAAGTAACGAGTATATTCCGGCCTTCAGCTGGTCTGTTAGGGAGCCTTAGCCGCTCGGTTGTTGGGTTTGGGCCATGTGGAAGGGCCGTGTCGACCAACTGGTCGAATCTACCATCTCTGTGGCACGCTGGCGGTCGGAAAGTGTCAGCACATTGAAAACCTGACCGAGTCGCGGCCTGTCAGCAGCGCTGTCCGCACATTTGAACTTTTCACGTCGAGCGAAGCGGAAGTGCACTTGGCGGAGCGAATTTGTATTTATTTCGGGACTTCCGTTCCGCGCATTTCAAAGTTGAGGATTCGGTGTGTGCGTGTGCGTCCGTTTTTAAAGTTTCAGAGTCGGTGGCGGTTTGGCGTCCGAGCGTAGCATACATTTGTGCGATCTGCGGCCGTGTAGCATACATTTGTGGGATTTGGATTTATATATATTTTTTTTTTGTGATTTTTCTTGTTTACCCTTCGAACACGCTGGACGGCTGGGTAGCCGGGAAGGCGAGCTTAGCCTAGGGGGGAGGTGCGGGGGCGCGCACGTGCCCAGTCATCCTCGGACACCCTCGCGACCGGTGCCGCAGTCGGCAATTGTTGCACGCTCGCCTCGCTTGTTGTTCCCCTTTTTTTTCTTCTCTTGTTTGTTGTGTGCTGCGTTTCGTGGTTGCCCCCGAAAAGGCTAATCCTCCAAAGTCTTCTTTGATTCTTTGTTCCTCCACCAACAACGACAACAACGATAACAACGACAACAACTGCAGTGCAAAGTGAAATGCGGAAAACGCGTTGAAGGCAAAAGTTAAGGCAAGCCAAGGAGAAGCAATCAAATGAAAATAAGAAATAGCCGAATCGGGCAAGAAATCGAGCAAAACAAAGTGAAGAAGGCCAGAGAGGAGACAGAGACGGCGACGACGACGGCGAAGGAGAAGGAGACGGTGAAGGAGAAGGAGCGGTGCAGGAATATTACAACACTAAATATCCACCATAAAAGCAATCAAAAAAGCAACAACAGCAACAAAAGGTAATCACCAAAAGGGCGAATATTGTGTAATGAAGTTGAATTTCTTTGCCTCCCCATCCACCCATCCACCCATCCACCCCCCTCTCGCACCAGAAGAGCCTAACAAAGCAAATGCGAAAGTTATACGCACAAGGGAATAGGTGGGCGGGGAGATGGGTAGAGGGGTAGAGGGGGGGGGAGGGAGAAAGAGAAAGCAGCATAAACACACACTTCTAATTGTAATTGTTGTCTACCACTTCGCCCAACAAGTGGGAAAGGGACAGGCGAGCGCCAAAGAAGTTTCCTTTTCTTGCCCAAAAATAAGAATGAGAATAAGAATAAGAATAAGAAGGCGAATGCGAGAGCTGGAGAAGCGCGAGTGGGAAGGGGGAAGGGGGAGGGAAGAAAAACGAAGTTGAATTTGCGTGTTCTGTGGGAATGTGTGTCAGTCAGAAAAGTGAAGGGAAATTCATAGGCGGGCGTAAAAACAACAATTACAAGGGCTTAAAACAAGCAATTTCGCCAAAGCAATTATGTCAGCGGGTAAACAAAAAATATATGTAGGTGTTGGCGAAAAAAAAAAACACCCCCCCTTTGGGAGCGACAACAATTGGTTCTTTTTCAAGTGCAGCACTTGCAACACTCGCAGCACTTGCCTTGCGGTTGCATAAGTGTCAACCGCAACACACGCGTGCAGTTTGACAGCCACTGCTCGCAACAGCATGGCCCAAACAAACGCAACACAAGCGCACAGAAAAAAACAATCAGAATCGCTGTGGTCGAAATTTCCCGACAACGGGATACCATGTACGCGTTTTCATTATCAATTAGGTTTTCCCCTTCAAAATTTTCACCTGAAATCGCATTAAACCAATGCATGCAAATGGTTGATAATGCCATTGATATCAACAAGGGCAGTTTCTTCACTAGTTATTGTCCAATCACTATGAAACTTGTCACGTGAATAGATATTTTAATTTTTAGTAGTGAGAAAATATATTTATATCTTTGGCTTTGGCTATTTCGGAGATATAGACAAATAGGCAGATAAACACAAGCAGAAACGCTGTGGTCGAAACGAGATACCATGTACCCGTTTTCATTATTAGTTTAATTTTTAATCTTGAGAATTCCCACCCAAAATCGCATTAAACCAGTGCATACAAAT
Source organism: Drosophila ironensis (assembly GCA_021223825.1). Taxonomy (NCBI): domain Eukaryota; kingdom Metazoa; phylum Arthropoda; class Insecta; order Diptera; family Drosophilidae; genus Drosophila; species Drosophila ironensis. The sequence continues at coordinate 66,007 of JAJJHQ010004419.1, read as the reverse complement.
GGTTGATTGACACTGGCAAAGGCCGTATCTGCATTGTTTATTGCCGATATGTATAAAACTTGTTATATGACTATATGTAAAATTTACATGTGAGAAAAAAGATGTATATCTTTGATTTAAACCATTTCGGAGATATGAAACAACAAGGGGAAAGGCGATAGACACGATTTCTTGACAACAAGATATCATGATCAATTAGTTTTCCCATAAATCTCGTAACAGTATCTTTATTGTTTTTTGCCCGATCTTTTTAAAGCTTCCCACAAGGCTAGACATTTTCTTTTTAGCTGTGAGCAACAAGATGTACTCGTATATGTATACATTTTTTCTACCATCTCGGGCAGACTTAAACTCAATATACCATTTGCACCTTAAGGTCTATAAGGTATAAAAAAAAGGCAAACACACCCAACAGGACAAACTCGCTGGCAACAATTTTTGGGGCATCCCATAAAATGTTTTATTTCTGCACCATCCTTCAGAGCTCTTATCGGAGTTTGGGATTTGATTGTGCATCTCGTTTGGTGATGATTTTGATGATGGATGTTTCATATTTATAAAACATAAAAAACCATAAAAAACGGTTTTCTCTTTAATTTTCCTTTATTTTTCTTTTTTACTTACACTAATTTAGCTGTGTTCAAAAAAGGAGTCAAGATTTTGGACAAGAAGCTTTGGAAATTCGTTGTTAAAGCAAGCAAGCCTTGCTGATTTTAATATGTTTTCATAGAGGTTTTTATTTAAGACTGAATAGACCTTTAAAGGTTGAGCTGAATATACGTAGGTGTACTCTATACAATTGTTTGACTTGAAAGTAGAATAAAGATCCGATTGCCTAACATTTTCAGATGCAAGTGTTTTGAAAGTAAATATATGCCACAGTTTTCCACTTTTCAGCAGCAAGCATGCACATAATAGTTTCTAAAAAAAACGTTTTTAAATATCCAGAAAGATACTTTAAAAGAAATGGCAGAAAATTGAAGTGCCATGCCATCCAAGAAGTGTTTTTCTCTTCCCTTTTTTTCAAGGATAGGGCAAGGATTAAAGCTCAAAGCTTAAATCTTAGCTTAGTTCAGCTTAGTTCTTCAGATTATGAGTGCTAAAACCGTTTTCCCAATTGTGTTGCCAGGGATGGCAAGTTTCCATGGGAGCTTCGCACTTTTATGGGCTTCCTGTTTTGCCATACCGAGGCCCGACTGTGCTTCGAAAAAAAAGGGGTGAAAACAGAGAGCACCTGTACCTGCGAGGGGGGCGGCGTTTTTGGGGGCGGCCCTGGTGTTAGGTGACATCCACACAAGATTGATATTGATGCCCTTTACGCCCACGTACGCGCACAGTGAGTCACGGCAACAGGAAGCGGGGGAGAACTACTTAAATATTTAAAGCAATTGCCAGGGCTGGCCCGGGCCCGGGCCCCGGCCGGGGTGCCGGGGGGGCGGTGGGTTGAAATTGAATGGTTCCGCTGTCTCGGCGGCGGTCCCGCCCCCTTCTTGCGCCCCAAGTATGCAAACAATGCCAAATGGCACCAGTACAAGCGCCGAGTAAATCTTTAGCAAGTTTCCACAACGAAAAAAGGCAAAAAAAAAAAAAAAAGAGCAGCAAAGAGGAGTCCCAACAATTTTGTCACGCATGTGTAGCTCCGAGTGTGTGTGTGTGTGTTTGCGAGTGTGTGTATGAGTGTGTGCGTGTGTGTGTGTGTGGCAAATGAAAAGAGCCAAAACATTAAAAATGTACCAGCAAGCACCGCAAACAACAAAAGCAAGTAAGTCCAAGCTGACGGGCGCCGCAATTTGCTGTTAACATAAAATAAATAAAAAGAAGCAACACACATTTCAGCCCAATGCTGCTGGCAGTTGACTTTTGGCGCTGACTGTTCCCATTCGCATTTCCACATTCCGGCGATTTTCCCGCTTGTCCCGCTTTTCCCACTTTTCCCACTTTCCGGGCCTGCTTTGAGGCGCAAATTTTCAATTTTACTCTGCGCATATTTAATATGACAAATCGTAAACAAGATTCCGGGCACTGAACGAAAATCCTCCCGCAGTTGGGCCAAAAATTTTCATCTTTATGGCCAACTACCTCGTTAAATCGTGTCAAATGCTTTCGCTTTGTTGCCGGGCCTAATCAATTTCCGTATTAATTTTACGGCCCAACTGCAGGAAGTCATCTCCCTGCAGGTGCCCTGCAAAGTGCCACTTTTATTATCCGAAAAGTTAATGAGCTGTGCGGCCTATAGTAGTAGGCCAATCAATCGGGAGCGTCCTCGATAGGCCAGCAAACAGATTTTCCAAGATTTTCAAACAATTTCGCCACCGGCTGGCTGGCAGGTGAGAATTGAAATATTTGCCATGGGATTTTCACAAAATATGCGAAAATTCCATCCCGTTGCCGGGGACAAATGTTTTATGTTTTGACATCCGCTGGCATGGCAGTATGGCAGTATGGCAGCCTGGCACGGTGCCTTTTTCCCGTGATTTCCGTTGCACCACCCTCCCCGCTGGGCTTCCTAACTGCATTATCCTGCACTGAGAGCAAAAAACCACCAACGAGTGTATATATTTTGGCAGGCGAGGCGATTTATCATAAAATATGGGTCACGAATAAATTGATAACCATTTGTTATGTTCTTAAGCTTTCCCTCGGTTTTTTTTTCGCCTGCCAGCAATTTATTATGGCTTTTCGAATAACATAATTATAATAGAAAGCGGGAAATTCTTCCCCAGAGGCTGATCTCCGCGGGGAGGAGGCATTGAGTGTGCGGCAGATCCTTGCGGCATGCCCCAAAATGAAACCACTTGGCAACCGTGCTTGCCGCGCTATTTGATCTCTCACTGTCTCTGTGTGCTTTGCGACTTTATGCCGCACAGTGGCACGGCGGCACGGTGGCACGGTGGCACAGTGTTATCGCGCTACCGTGGACCACCTGCTGACTTGCTGTCAGCTTGTCAGACTGTGCGGCATGCCCCGTTTGCGCGTCCTTGTCCTCGTTGACCTTGTGCCCGAGATCTGGCTGTCGTATCAAAACAAGTTTATTAACGTTCCGCTGGCTATCAAAGTGGAAGCAGTGGCAGCAATGGCAGCAATGGCAGCCCTGCCAGCAGGTGCCACGGTTTGGGGTTTCGGGCTTGAGGGGCAGGACAATTACATATGTAAAATGTGGCCACAGTTTGCCAGCCACTGGGCCCGGCATCTTGTCGCCTGGCTGGGCCCCGGCTTGGCCCATAAAATGTTAGCCAAAATCCCTAGCCCAGCCAGAAACTGAAGGAGCTGCAAAAGAGCCGAAAACCCGAAACCCGAAACCCCCAAGCCCAAAACTCAAAGTCAAAGTCGAAGTCGAACTGAAGCTGGGAAAAAGCGCCAAAGCACGTGCGCAATATGTAAATTTATTTATTTCGCCCGCCTTCGCTCTGCTCTACTCGCTTTTCTGTTTCTTGTTGGGCTTTTGTGCCCAGTTTTTGGCTTTTTGGTTTCTGCTCTTCTTGGCCCTTGTGCTTGATGTTGTTTTTATGTTAATGTCCTGGCCGAATGTGTGAGCTGGCGAGTCCCTAAGCTGTTTGTATGCCTCCTGCCTGCCGGCTGCCTGCCTGCCTGCTGCCTGCCTGCCTCTCATGTGCTTGCTCATTGCTTTTAATAGCCAACAACACGCCATGCATTAATTTATGAATTCCGTGTTGTAGCCAGCTATCCGGCTATCCGGCCGTACGGCCGTGCGGCCGCCTATGCGGGCGCGGTCCTTCCGCCCACCCGGAAAGCTTTTAGCCGAAGAGCCAACAAGCCGCACAGATAATTAAAAAAAAGAAAAAACGCAAAACGCAAGACGAAAGCCAGCCAGGCTGTCTGAAAAAAACCAAAGACACTCAGCGATTTGCACGGCGAGAGGCTAAATAAATGATTACCTGTAGCTGTTGGGCATTAACTTTGCAACCTTTCCCCCTTCCGCACTTTAGAACCAACCCGTCTGTAGGCCATAAAACAACAAAGAAAGCAAAATAATAATATGCCGCACAACAAAATCGCTGGCCATCAAGTTTTTCATATACTATTTCAATGGAAAAGTTTGTGGAAAATATTGGCTCTGCCGGGGCTGCGAATGGAATACAAATTAGGCCAAATTGTGTTTCCCAGTTTCTTTAACTGACATGGGATAGTAGTAACTTAATGCAAATTCGCGTTAGGTATTGATTTTTCAATTAACCATACTCTGTTGTGGAAAAATAAAAGTTCAACATGATGTAAGCTTATCAACAATTTATTATTTAAAATCTATTTGACAAAATCTTTAAAATGGTAGTAGCAAGAGACATAATTCTTTGTGTTTTAGGTGTAGAATATGTTTTAATTGAACTTTAGCCTTGAAAGTATCAAAAACCTATATTTTCTCATGAAAATTTGTCCATATCTCCGAGATGCTAGAGATAAGGAGATAAATCCTTCTGCCTGATGTTAAAAATTTAAATATCTAGCTGTGTGGCAAGTTTTATAATGATCGGACAATAAATAATGATGATACGGCCTTCTCAGTGTCAATGACTGGTGAATGCCTGCCATTTCATTGTACAGCGTTTCTACTTGTTTTTTAGTTAGTTCAACTGAAATACGATAGAAACTATTTATTGCCTGCCCAGGCTGTGTATTTTTTTGATATTTATCTTTTAGATATTTAACATTTTTGCATAAAATGCCTAAGAATGCGTTTGACAGAATCGGGATGCAAAAACTAATAAATGTGAAGCCAACAAGTTAAAATAAAGTCATTTCGCTTGCATGTGCATAACCGAATAACTTGTTTATCGATGTTAAATAACAATCACACAAGCCAACAACATACTACGAGTATTTTCCCGGCAGATAATAAATTGAATGAATTCATTTCTGGTTCAAGAAAATTTAGAAGAGTTTCGGTCGTCTGGCTGGGAAATTGAAATTCTAAAAAGTCATAACATGCAGGGACACATTTAAAGTGAATTTATGCCAATAAGCCGTAAATTGTTCGGGGCCGGAAACTTAGAACTTTTTCAGCCCAGTGGCTTTCAAAGGCGTTTACATATTTTCGCCATTTTGCTTAACAGGGCATTCAAAACTGTAGACGCCAGCATGGCGACGGCCCAAATGTCGCAGCATACTTTTCGGCGCGCGTTGTAAAACTATGGAAACGTAAGAGATACGTTTTAGTTTTTGTTGTCGTCTCCTCTTCTTCGATTTCATGCTCTTTTTTTGTTGCCTCCCCCCTCCTGCTTGTTTCGCTGTTTTTCCATATTTTTTTTTTGTTACCCCACACCCCCTCCCCCGTCGCCCCTTGCCGCCTGTTGTTTGCCTTGCTTTGGCCTATTGTTTGCTTATCATATGTGCGAGCGTTTTCTTACTATGTCAATATTTTTTGGCGTAAGCTTTGCTTTTAGCCCTGACAAGTAAATATGCCAGCACAGAAGAGAATAAATT
>JAJJHQ010004419.1:43706-58543 GCA_021223825.1 Drosophila ironensis | reverse complement strand
TTTATTCAATATCGACGAAATGTAATAACCATATTTGTTGGGACAATTCTTGGGATAATTCTACATAACATACTATACAGGTATAGCCAATTTAATTTCGCATTCTCTGTTGGCCAAGTGTACGGCAGCAGTCAGAAGGAAAAGCTGGGGGGAAACTTCAAACGGCAACGGCAAAAAAAAAAAAACGGTCTGGGACTGCTGCATCTATATTTAGAATATTCGGTGGGCGTGCTAACTGGGTCTTCGACGGGCTGCGCGGGGAGGCGGGAGGGGGGTAAGATGGTTCCAAGCAACCGGCACAAGGATACGCTTGCCACTTGCCCCATTCCGTCCTCAAATACAAGTTGCTGCAAGACGAAGTTGCATGCAAGAAAAGCCATGCAAAGCGGGATAAATTATGTGTTGCATACTTACGTGCGCCGCACTGACCTTGCGTGTGTTGGTGGACCTTGCGGGGGGAGGGGTGAGGGCCAACAAAAAAAACAAGACCCAAACGAAACGAGCAACAGAAGCAGAAACAGAAACCCAGATGCAGCAAATACTCTTGCCCAGATATTATTTCGCATGGGAAACATAAAGAACTTGAGGTTTTAGGGGTTTTAGACAAATATTAGGGCTTGGCTTAAATATAAATTCGTTTTTTTAGTAAATTCTGATAGTGGAAATAATGATTTTGGCCAAAAAAATTTTAATACTCTAGAAGAATGACAGTTCTTTGCTAAAATGCGAAGATCCTTTGCCAGGTTTAAGTTTCTAAGGGTTTTTGATTCTATCTTTTAACTTTATTTTTAAAGTTGTATAGTATTTTGAATCTAAATCAAGCTTTAATTTAATACCAATAGAAGAAATTATAAGTTCTACTTAAGAATTAGCAAAATTTTATCTCGATTTTATTGTTTTTTACATTTTTTGGCCTCTTCCGAAATTGCCTCGGTAAAGTTCGTGTGTGGAAAGCCGAGCCCATTGGGTCTTGTGTGGGCATCGCTGGTCCAGCTTTCTTGAAGAATTTTTAAAATGGGTCTTATAACTTGATATACTAGGCCTATTTTCCTATTTAAAAAAAATTCTTGTAGATTTTGTTTAGACATAGTTTAGGAGATAGTTTGGAACATAACACTTTTAGATTTTTCTTTGCATAAACAACGACTCTCAGCTTACTGCAGCCATCTTCCCTGTGCTTTGATTGCCATGATTCTCCCTTTCCCAGGTGGTGGAAATCCTCGAGTATTTGGGACTTACTGTTCTGGGCAGGATATGGCCTGTCCTGGGCTGCAATCGCATAAAGGCGGGCGTGCAGGTGCAACACTGTCTGCGAATTGCAGTGTGCGGGCGGGTGGTGGCTGTTTTACTGCCACTGCTCGTTTGGGGCACCAAAGTCTAATTGGATAGGGAGACAGAGGCGCAGCGACGGCGATGGACACAGGGAAATGGGAAAGCGAAAGGCGGGAAAGGCGGCTCTGGCCTAGAGAAAATTAATCGATAAAAAGATCAAATTGAATTTGCCGAAGAGGAGATAGGGAAAAGCGGTGGAAAAGGCAGCCCAGTGAGCCGTGAGCTAAGGCCAAAAGCTGATAAGCCGCCGCAACAATAAAATCAAATCACATCTGGCCCGTGGCCTGGTCAGGGAAAACGGGTAAGACGGCGACGGCAAGGGGCGAGTGGCGGGAAAAGCTGGAAAAACGGGTGAGAGACTAATGGTTAAGAGGGCCAAGCGGTTAATGGTTATTGGGAGGGGATTAGGCCGAAAATGGGCGACTCAAACTCAACTGGATTTAATTGCCAAAATTTATTGGGTCAAGTGGCCATCATTTTTCGTTTTTTTTTTTTAGATTTAAAATGAGTTTACCTTAGATTGGAAATGATGCTTTAAAGCCTGGACAATCACAAAGCAGGACATTTTCAATTTTGAATTTGTGTGCCACTGTTTGTTTAATTGGATTAACACCCCAAAATAAACGATTAATTTAAACAAACCGAGAGAAAAAATAAAGCATAAGTGGAGAATGAATGAAGTTATTAAAGCTTTTGCAAAACAATTTGGCAAATTGATTTGTTTAGCTTGAATGCAAGCAGAGCGTTGAAAAATGAATTGGCAAATTCGCCTTGAAGTGCCCGGGAATTTAAAATAGTTGACAGAGAGTGAAAAGCACTCAAAGGACATAAAAGGAGCAGCAGACAGCTCGCTTCCTTTTCCTTGGCCCATTCCTTCAAATGGGTCCTTTCATCCCGCCTTACCGCCATCCCGCCTTCCCGTCCGCCCCAACTGCTTCATTAATTTAATGAATAAACTCATCTCCATTTATTTTTCATATGCCGGAGTAGCTGAGAGCCTTCTGTGGAAGCGCCGCCTAATTAACTACAAAATATGAATAAAAATGACTCACTCAGCGTGGCCCGAAGACAAATAGAAGGCATTAGTCGAGGCATCCTGAGCCGGGAGCAGGAAAACAACAGCCAAGTGGAGCTATTATAGCCCTTTGTTCTGCTATATCCTTGTATAGATCGATTCCTCTCGCTGCAATGCCTCCGACTTCCCTCAATGCAATCTCCTTCACTTGAAATATTTATCTTGGGAACTGGGGGGGAATCCCAAAATAGACTTTTCCTTAGCGCTGCCAATGTTGTTATTGCCGCTGCCGCTGCCACCGCCGTTGTCTTGGGTTAATGAAATGGCTGCCCTACTTTCCCAGCCCGGCCAAGGCGGCCCCAACTTGGCACGCAAAAGTCAGAGGCCCAGTTTCAGTTTCAGTTTCAGTTTTAGTTTCGGTCTCGGTTTCAGTCCTGCAGAGCAAAAAATCCGACGCAGGTTGCTACCACAAAGGTGTTCAAGGCGACGCCTGTCAAAGGGCTTTTAAAAGAAGTTTTTCCACTCGAAAACATCCAAAAACTACAGGTTAAGCCCTTAAAATAACGAATGCAAGCCAAAATATATAGATTGATATGCCTTTGGAAAATATTTGCATTCCTAAATTGTTTTTCCAGACTTCAATTTAGGCTAAAACTACAGGATAAACCCTTTGTGGCTTAAAAAAAGTAATAGGAATATAACAATTTCCAAACCTTTTCTTGTTTATAAACAAAATATCAATTATAACATCTTAAGCTAGTACTTTAGAAATATGCCTTCAAATATGTAAAATATTATCCTAAAACAAGGCATTTTCAAAGTTTTTTAGCAATAAAATTTGAATTGAATGAATAAAATAAACATTACCTAAAAACTCTATTTAATATCCTAAAGAGCCGTTGCTAATGTTTAGAATATACAAAAATAAACATGTAATTTAAATGTTTTTCAATACAACAGTTTATTCCTGATAGTACTTCCATTTTGGTGTGATTTAAATCCCTTTGGTTAGCTATATGGAGGTGCTGTATTTAGTTTAAAAGTTGTTTATTTAGGTTTATTTTTGAGTGTGCAGTTTGGGGCCCATTTAGCAGTTTCAGTTCCATTTTCTCGGTCTCAGTCTCAGTCCCAGTCTCAGTTTCGGTTCCCAGTCTCAGGTCCCAGTCGCTTTTTCAGTCTCGGTCTCGGTCTCCGTCTCAGTCGCAGTCGCAGGCCCCAGGCTACGGGCTGACGAGTTGGCAAAATCAAGGTTAAGTATATGTATTTATGCGCATAACAAGTAGCGCTGACTTGGGACCCAACACATATAAAAATATATATGTATATACTCGTATTGTAGAAGGATATATGTATGTGCATGTGGGATTGGTTGGGGTGGAAAAGGGGGAGCACAGGCCGGGGCTCCAACAGGAAATGTCAATCAATTAGCCCGGCCCAAGGCGCCAAATGCGTTGGTGGTTTTCGGTGCTCCCCGTATCGGGCGTATCGGGGAATCCTTTCAGCTCCTTGCTACGCCATTGGCTTTCTCGGGTGTCCTTCCTCGGCTTCTTTGGGTTGTTGACCACAGCTGATTGCATTCGCCTTCGCCGGTTGAGTGCGCTTCTTGGAATTTCCACCACCGCCACGCGACCTTTTCCTTGCGATGGCCAAGAAAGTACGAAAAAAAGGGGAAAATATATAAATAACAAGTAAAACGTTGTAGTCGAGATTTCTCGACAACGAGATACCGTGTATCAATTTTCATTATCTACCGATTTTGGTAAACTGACAGTGACCAAGGGCGGTTAAAATTGGATTGCCCGTATCGTCGTTAGTTGTTGTCAAATGTTTATGAAACTTTTTAGATAGGTAAATACCACAATTTTTAGTTGTAGCTCAAAAAATTATATTTGTAATCAATACAATCTCGAAGATATGGTAAAAAATGTTTATATGCAAATTGCGAAGGCGTCAAGGGGCGTAGAAGAAATATGAAACTAACTACATTTGTGTAAATATATAAAGGACTTAAAGGCAAAAGAATTACCGCCCTAACTCTTACAATCTCGGAGAACAAAGTGTTTATATATAAAGACGGACATGGCTAAGACTATATGTATACATTATATGTATACTATATGTATATACCAAGACTATATGTATACATTCTGTTGGGTCTGTCTGTTTCGACAAACCTATATACCATTTTTACCTTGAGGTACATGGTATTAAAACGTATAAAGGACCGGGGTTAGTCGGTTGCTTTTGGCAGCATGTTTGACTTTAATTTATAAGCAAGGCTTCTGATTGCCTGGCTGATTTTCGCTTTTTGCAGGTGAAAAATCGCTGTCGTTTTTCGCTTAGATTTCTGTGAACTTTGCCCCGAAACAAATGGCAAAGCAGTTACGCAATTGCATAGATTTAAGGGTTTCTGGTATCGTCACAAAATAAATTCTGATTTATTTTCCTTTGATAAATGCTTTACAACTGAATAAATTGCCCAAAATGTGCAATTTTTAGGCAATTAAATGGAATTAGCAAGAGTCAGGCTGAAATCTGAAATCTGAGGCATCTTGTGCAGCTTGGGGAAAATGGCAATCAGCATTGTTGGTTGTCAGGGGCCTAAATCAATATTTAGCAGGGACAAAACTATTTAGTGGCATAAACTTTGAGTAGGGGCTTGCATAAGCATGACCCAACTTGGCTTGATACATTTCCGCAGCCTTTACAGATTGAATCAACTCATTCCCCAGCTGAATGCCTTGACGTCCTAAGTCCCGAGTCCCGAGTCCCGGGTCCTGGGTCCCGGGACCATTGTCCTGCGTCCATCCTGCGCATCCTTGGTCTGTTCTTCGTCTGCTCTTTTTGTCTGCCTTGGATGGGCAGATTGGGGGTGTGGCAGGGGGCTGCTTTAGACCAGCCCAGTCCCGGCCTATTGTCCCCATGAGCTTTGTTTTCTGTTTGCTCTGTGTGCGCCCGCCTCCCCCTTCTTTGTGGCATTGTTTTGGTTTGGTTTCCCGCCCACCGTCCCCGCCCCCCTTCTCCTGCATTTGTGTTTGTGTAATTGTTGCAACAATTGTGCTTTCCGAATGGGATGTATTCCAAACAGAACTTATTATATCATGGGTCGCCTGGGCGGGCCCAGCTGGCTAACAATGATTTGCTCGCCGAGCGTAAAATTTCTTGCCAAAGCAAATATTGGAAAAGTGCAGCTCTACTCGTACCGCTGCGTGGAATGCATGTGCACTGAATTAAATGAAACGTCACAAACAGACAGCACCGCTCTGCAGATGCCCACAAAGTAATTAGCCGAAACAAGAGCCACAAACCTGCACAAATCTTGTCTTTCTTCCATCGGGCTAGGGAAGAGTTTCGGTTTCTTGAGTGAAACTAAAACTGAAACATAAGCCGGAGGTGGAGCTGAAGCTGGAGATGGAGCTGAATTTGAGGCAGAGACGGCAAAAAGTTTATAAATTTTTGAATAGTCCACAATGGCAAAGTAGTAACCAAAGGTGAGTCGGATGGGGGGCGGGGACGCTGCCGAGATGCTGCCTGGCAGTTACATCGTCGGGGCAGCTTCATTTTCTTGATGACACCATCTCATTAATAATGCCGGAGCTCTATTAATATTTGAAAGCCGAACGCAGCACACCGGAAATTAAATCCGAATGAATGGGCGGGGCGGGAATATGTAATACTATATGCATACACTGAGTATTTGAGTGGAAGGATGGATATACACATATATACTACGTTTGGCATTAGCAAATCAAGAATGGCAGGCAGAAGATTATCTATCGTTTGCTCTATCGTTTCAATAAACAAGAACTTAAGGATGCATCCTAGCAATTAGCTTTGGTGCTCTTCACTTTTAAGTGCGTCCTTTTTTTTTTTGTTTATCACTTTTAATGTTCAAAAAATCCCTTTAGGGAAGCTCGAAAGAGAAGCTTTTCTAAGCTCTGGGACTAAGAGCAGTCGTATCCTGTGCCACTTGATTTGCTGTCGGTTTTTTACACCCCTCCCCCCCCCCCACAGCCGACACCTCTTTATCCTTTAGCCGCCCTCCCCTTGACCCTCTCATGTTAATTTTTATGACGTACTTGAAGTGAGCCATAAAATGAGTGGGTGGCTTAAGGGGGCTTCGTTTTTTCCCTTTTATTTCCTTTCCTTCTTTTTTTTTTCTGGTATTTTTTGTGCCCATGGGGCACAGGAGGAACTCTAAGAGCTGCAACAAATTAAAATGTTGAGTCGCCTCCGTCTCCGTCTCTGCCTCTGCCTCTGCCACCCCCGGCCCGCTTATCCGCTGATGCTGCGCTTTGTGGGGCAAGGTGAGCGTCATCCTGTGGCACCGTTTGTCCTGCTCAGCAGCCTCTGCCACCCCCCCCGTGGAATCCTTGTGGGGGGTCGGTCACTCGGTCGCCAACGTCAGCAACACCGGCGAAAAACTAATAACACTTGGAATATTTGCACTCTCTAAACTATTCCTAATGCCCCCTCAAATAGCGAGCATACGTTGCAGAGATTTTTCATGGATACTACGAGTATGGTCGGGTTATACCTAAAAGAAAGTGATGACCAAGTACAAAAATCATTCCGCGAAATTCCGTTTAGTTTTCAACTGATAGGCAAACTTCGGCAAACTTATCGGCCCTAAAAAATAGTCTTTAAATCGTATTTTATTAGATTTACTCACGACAAAATTGCGTGTAAAAAACTTGCAAGATATCCAGGGGTGGCGCATTTTTTGGTAGATTTGCTAAATTTCCCTAATAGACTCGGCAAACTTGGCCAAACAAATTCCATTTTTGCAAGGATATTTTTTCCAAGTGCCCCACATTTACAGTGGCTGCCACATCGCACGTCCAAAATAGTTGTAGTTGGTTTTGGCCGCACACAGCCATCAAAACTCCTCTCGTTTTTCATGGCTTGTTGCAAGGTGCACGGGCCGGGTGTGGTGTGATGGGGTGTGCTGTGCTGGGGTGTGGGGTGTGGTGGGGCCGTGGCATGTGGCAAGTGTGTCAAGCCCATGGAGTCGCTTGGGTGGCATGACAGGGGGGGGGATGGAGGCGCACCGTATTAAGGGGCGTGGCGACATTCCATTTATTATAAATAGGCGAGTGCTGAGAGGCTTGACTTTCAGTTCCCCTTCCCTCCCCGCCGGCTGCCGGCTGCCGATTTCCCATTTTCACTTTGGAGGGGTCCTTCATTGCCGTTCGCTTGTGACGTCAGCGAACAAAATTGCACAACTACAGTGCGTTGTGAAAGTGCTGAAACTAGCTATTAATAGAAGTTCAGACATCATTTGCCAGAGCTATTTTCCCTAGAATAACTAACAACGCCAAAGGCTTGACTACGACCAGAGTGCTTAAAGTCAAAAACTTGAAAAACTCATCAAAACAAACTTGCGGGTCTCTATGATTTTCCAGAAGCCACTGTGTTGCCATTGTTTTCGAAAACAACTTTACGCAGTGCATTTGGCTTCTTTGGAAATCTGGCCATAAAGGGGGAGAGCATTTGCGTGCATTATCCCAGCGGCAAACACGACTCTGTCAGTTGCAGTTAATTATATGCATTATAAGCCGACAAGGAAGCAGGAACAATAGCAGGACACCCAGGACACCCAGGCTACTCAGGATTAGCCAGCCGATGAAGAGTGTAAAATGAAGGGAGGACAAGGCAAAGTTTCCAGCTTCAGCTTCAGTTCTGTTTTTCCTTTCTCTTGCTGCTGCTGCTGCTGCTCCTGTTGCTGATGTCCTGCTCGTGGGGCACGCATTAAAGTCGGAAAATTCATAAATGCCTGAGAGCTGTGTCCTGCCCCCCCTCCCCTGCCTGCTCCTCTAATAAGCACTTATGCCGGCAACAGCAACACCAGAAACAGGACAACCTGCAACACCAAAAACCAACAAAGAAGCTGTCGCTGGCGCAGCTTGAATTTTAATGAAATTAAAGATTACTGAGCTCTCAGCCAGCGGAGCAAAAACAAACGCCCCGGTTCCAGGACAGCACAGCACAGGACAGGACAGGACAGGACAGGGCCAACAGTGTTCCCCAAATGGGGTTTGGGGGACTTTTAGTGGATAACTTTACGAGGGATTACTTTCGAATTACTTGGTTGTGCTGGCGAAACAAGCTGGGACCGGGCGCTACAACATATACTACTCGTAGTAGTTGTGCTCTACGCGAGTACCGGGTATCAAAATTGCTAACAAATTGGCCTTTCTGCAGCTCTTCTGGTAAATTAGTTAAATCGCTTTAGTACGTTTGTGTGCAGTCGAGCGGTTTGTTTAATGAAAGAATTGCAACAGCCACATAAACAGAATGCTAAAACAGCAAAATGGGGGGTTCCAATATTAAAGGGTTACTTTAGATGGCTTTATTTTTCAACTTTTTGCCTTAGTTTAGGTTTGATTAACAAGAATTTAAAGACTATTTGGAAGATACTATTAAACCAACTGATAGTCTTTGGTAAATGCCATTTCCATTTCACTTTTCCCCGACATTTTCCTACTGCTCTTATTTTCCATCCCTATTTAGCGTTATTTAATCAACACCTAGGACTCCCAGACAACTTGTGTTTGTATTTATCCTGGCCCCGGCTCGTCCTGGGGCCGTGTCGCATTCATAATCCTCGTGTTTCACTGTTTCAGTGCTTGTACTCGCCTCACGGGCCTCCCTCAATCCGATCCTAATGAGCCTGTTCCTGTGTCAACTCCTTGCTCCGCAGTTCGTGTCCTTGCTCCTTTTGCTGGCATCCCCGATGAACTTCCTGTGCACTTTGTAATTAGTGCATGTTGGACAAGTGAATCAACTTTGTGCTAACTTTCTTCTGCTGTCTTCTTTAATTAGTCAATTTGCTTGCTCTGCCAACGAAAGATGCAAAGCCAACGATGTCTGCCGTGTGAATGTAGATGCGGATGCGGATGAGGATGCGGAGGCCATAGATGTTGTTATTCCTGCCTTGGCTACGATTTTATTGTGGCTCCGATAATTGGGCTAATCGAGTTGTGTAATTGAAGTGGCTAATTTGACGGCAGCCCGGGCTCGAGCTCGTTAGGGAGCACTTAATCAGTAATCGGAATGGTTTCTGAGAATTTAACTAACGAAAGAGTTATGTGCCTTGAAAGGCAATTATCTGTGAACTGCCACTGAAAAGGAAGAGCTCTGTTGTCGTGCCTGGAATGGCATTGTTTTGGGGTGTGTGTCGGTGTGTCAGGTCTTGTTATACAATTCGAAGATAAACCCCGATTTCTCCGCAATGGCAAATGCACAATGGCAATGGACAATGGCCAGCATGAAGCATACGCCCTGTTGTCTGCTCGAATTTCATAATTAATTGCGAATCTTGAGCACAAATTTGCACAAGTTCTGCACAAATGCACAAATCAATGCAACGACCGCTGGCCAACAAGGCTCTTGTGTGCCTTGTTGCACGTTGCACTCGATGTTGCCGAATTCAAATTGCCTAAACTGCATTATTAATGCTACTTGACAGCAAATTTGCATTTGCATTTAAGCGTCGACTAAGCCGGATAGCCTGCTTCGGAAAAAAGATTCCTTAATGCGAGCAATTTAATTGATTCAACTCGAAGGCATTGTCATTAATTAATCATTGATTTCTATATTTTCAACGCAATTACCATTACTGGGTATGTTTGTTTTTCGTAATTACACGGTATTCTTGCCTAATTGCTGGCATTTCAATTAGCTGAAGTAAGATTTAACTAATTGTTTGTGCATCGAGAAGGGCACTTTAATAGCATGACATGCCACTTGCCAAGTTAAACACTTTAGGCTGCTAAAAAGTGAATATTGCTTGTAATGGTCTATACCGGCAATGCAGTACAACAATTAATCATTTAATCGAAAATCATAAGTCAATATGGGGTACGCTGCGGCTTTTTTCAGCGCTTTTAAATTAAGAAATCAGCTATTTAATTGATTCTTTTATTTATACATAAAAATTTTCAAAACATAGAGATTATTCCTCTATTCTTGAGCTTTGTCCGTTTGTCCGTTAATCTGCATAAACGTTTGGATCTCAAAGAATATACGTATATGTATTAGGTAGAAAAAACACCTATCAATATTCAGTGAGACAAGTTCTTTTGCCAAAGCTTAAAGATTATTCCTATATTCTTAATCAACAAAAAAAGCCATGCCGCTTTAGCTTGGTCCGTTTGTCCGTTAATCCGTAAAAACGTCTGGATCTCAAAGAATATTATGTATATTAGATAGAAAAAACGTATTCATATTCAGATTCATGTGAGACACCCTGCACACTTCTTGAGAACTATTTTCTAGTGTGTTTAATAATAGAATCATATATATTAAAATCCAAATATCCTTTTCGCTGCCCCTTCTGGAATTGAAGTATCCTTGTAACTCTCTTATCCTAAGTTTAAGAGTGTACAAACTGAAATTATGCAATAATGTCAACCGTTTCCTTTGCCATTTCAGTGCCATATGCAACCGATAAGACTGTGTGAAAGGTCAAGAGGTCGTCAAGCGAGTGAATGAGTGAGGGAGTGAGTGATTGAGTGAGTGATTGAGTGAGTGTGTGAGTGAGTGGAGAGGCAGCAATCGCAAGTGAAACGGCCTGAGAATGACGGACGCTCGGGGCAGCAAAGTTGCACCGTTGCCCGGCGTCCCCGCCGCGGACTCCGAATGAGCTGGTGACCTCGCATCTCCCACATCCAGGCAGATCAGTTGCGATCTGGACACGGAAGCGGCTACAGATCTTCCGGACACAAAACCCGAGATAGATAGTGAGACAGGGAGCGTTAGGGAGGTGCATCCATCCCTTAGCCCCAACTGACAAGTGTCACCCGTTGTCCGTCATCCATCACCAGACAGCAACTGTCAGCTGTCAGCAGGAGACGCTCCTCTCCGCTCCGCCCCGCTCCGGTCCGGTCCGGTGCGGCACGGCTCGGTCCTGTCCCGTCCGGCTTGGCCAGCTGTCAGCGGTCAGTGCTCAGTGGTCAGCGGAAACGGAAACGAAGGCGAAAACGTAAACGAAAAGGCAAACGCAAACGTAAACGCAAACACAAACGGAGGTGGACCAGCCAGAAGGATCAGCAGGAGCCGAAGGAGTCGCAGCAGAAGGCGGGCCTTGGTGTAACGCGTAGCCGGCAAAATGCCTGGCGGACGACGTGGACTGGTTGCGCCGCAGAACACATTCCTCGAGAACATCATCCGGCGCTCCAACTCGCAGCGTAAGTACTCCATAAATCTTTCTTACGCATTCCCAACATGCAAATGAGAAGTTTGCTATAAATGTACTTTTGTATCCCTATTAATTCCGAGTTTTTGTTCCCTTATTTAGTACGGCATCGAGATTTTTGTAATCCTTGTGGCAGTACTCCATAAATCTTTCCCAAGAGAAGTTTGCTAAAAATTCTCAAGAAAAGTTTACTTTGTACCCCTATTAATCCCGAGTTTTTGTTCTTTAATTGATTAAGGCATCGAGGTTTTTATAATACGAGTACCTACCCTTATGGTAGTACTCCATAAATCTTCCCTAAGAAGAACCTCTTGTGTTACCTTAAATCAAATAAAAAGTTCGTTAAAAATGACAAAATATATTTACTTTTGTATGCCTATTAATCCCAAGTTTTTGTTCCTTTATTAAATAACGATTTAAATAATTCCTTTATGTTAGTTCTCTATAAATCTTCCTGAAATTGGCAAATACCAATCCCGAGTTTTAGTTACTTTACTGAGTAATGTAACGAGTTATGAGAAATATGGAATATGACCCTATTTAAATTTTACAAAATTCTTTAGGTAGTGAAAGATTTCAAGGATTTCCAGAAAGATTTTACTAAATAAAGCGTGAGATAATGCATTTAACAATACTTAATTGCCCGACCTTTATTTATTTATGCCAGCTGTTGCTTAAGTAAAGTCCAAACCCTATTTTAAAGGCTTTAAAGAAGTAATGAATTAGTTACTTAATCTGTTTGAGGTCAGTCATAAGCCCAAAATAAGTTTTTAGGCCTTGCAAATGTTGTTTTTGGTTTTGGAAGAATTCCCCATGAATTATACAACATTATTACTATCATATCAGTATCTGGCTTTGTTTTAAAAAGTATCTCACGCAAAGAATCAATTTCCAAGAGCTCTTCCATTCACTGCTCGGACGTTCTCCTCGGAATTAACCTTATTATATCCGTAACTTACTTTGTATGCTCTTGCTGCAATCGATATTCCGTTGATGCAATTGTACAATTATCGGGAGCACCTTCGGAGCCGGCAGAGTGAAGTGAATTTTCCGCCAAGTTGTCAGCGGTGAACAGGATGCTGGCCAAGGGATGCGGCGGTGGTGGCAAGCGATTCAAAAGCCGCAGGGTGTCGTCCGGGGAGGGGCGGGGCGCAGAGTGTGGCAGGCGGACCGTATAGGGGAAAATCGGCTATAAATAGAGCACCTTCGCAGCACACGTGTGACCGAGAAATGTCCGTTCAGTTAAATCGAATTGTTCCCATTGTGCGGGTGTCGGCGTGTGGCAGTTGCAAGGCAGAGGCAATGGCAGAGGCAATGGCAGTGGCAGTGGCAGTGGAAGTGACAGAGGCCGCCGCAGGGCGCAGGCTATGCAATCTGAGGGACCTGTGAAATCTGAAATCCCTTTTTGGCCTGCGGTCAATGGCAACACCTTCAATTAGGGCCAACCAATTCGCCTCAAATCGGATTGTGCGAGCGGTGCCGGTTCAGCTGCCGAATTGACTGACTCCGTCCCGGCCGCAGGCCTTTCGATTGTCAAGGACGTGCCGGGACCGGCTCCCCTTTGGCCATTTGTCGTCAACGGGCAACGGGCAAGTGGCAACTGGCAACAACAAGAGCCATCAGCAATAACAACCATCAACGACAGCGACAACAATCAGCAACACATGGTACGCAACTGCAGCGCCATAAACAAAAGCCGGAGTAACAGCCGAAAGAGCAGGGGCTTTGAGGTAATTAACAAAGCCCTTCATGTCCAGCCCGGGCCAGCGAATGCATATTTCTGGTATCTCTTGCCCGTACACTGCCCGGCGAGATGAATCGCACTAAAATGAGATACAATTTCAAATGGGAAAACATTCCAAATTTATGCCTACAGGTGCCGACTTCCCACAACAAAAACTGGTCTTATCGATTGCTCGCGATAGGCTGGCAACACTGTTTAGAATACGGTCGTCAAAAAAGTTTTCCTTNACAAGGTGACATCGGTGGTTCTGAGTAGCTTGCAGATCTTCCAGAAGAGTTACACAGCTATTTTTCTCGGTTTCCTTAAGTTTCTGTAATTTTTAAAAGTTCAACTGCGGCTGCCAACTCGCTCGCATGATTTATCGATTGCTCACGATAGGCTGGCAACACTGTTTAGAATACGGTCGTCAAAAAAGTTTTCCTTTTTGCAATGCTAGGAAGTAACATTCAGTTGGTCGCCGTCTTTCGACCCAGCCAGTAACTCACTTCTTTTTTTTTAGAAATATGTTTTTTTTTTTATAAATAATTTAAGTTGGTACGTTCGGAACAGGCGTAAATACGTTTTTTTTCTAAAATGCATTTGATATTTGATATTTTTTCTTTATAAATAAACTAAGTTGGATGTCGGAATTTGCGCCTTTACAAGTTATATTATAAATAATTTAAGATGGTACCTAAAGGGGCAGCAATGAGATGATCCCTTTCTCGATGATGTTTTTTTTAGTTTTCTCAGAAATTTTTTTTTTAAGCGTATTTAAATTTTTTGAGTTCGTTTCTAATAGGACTGTGTTTGTTTTCGACCTTCTTTCTTTCTTTATTAATAATTTAATAATTCCGTTATCAGAACTTTCCGGTTTCGGAGCCAGAGCGGCGAAGTCGGCACTTGGGCTTTTACGAGCTAGATGTGGAAGTTCCTCAGTATACAAAGCATTGCGAAAATTATCCTCATTTTATTCCTGATTTCTCCTTCGGAGGACTTGGGCTTGCAACCAGTGTTGTACGGGTGTTGTAAAAATATACCTATGTATGTATATTTTTTGGGGCGTATGCGGGCCTCAGGAAAAGCTTCTGCGATAAGAGGCCAACAGCCGTGGGAAAAGGAAATAATTAACCAAATTTCGGAGGTCTTTAAGAAGCAGTCTCATGGGAGCAACAACTAACACTTTAATTCGATGATTTTGGTATTCCAAATTAAAGGTCATTCAAATATAAAAGTCTTAAACCCTAGAAACGGCAATATCAATTCCGTAATGGTAAAATCGTGACTACTTCTTGAGTATTATTTAGATTTGTATGCCCGGTTCTTAAAAAAAACAAAGGTAAATTAAATTTGTACGAATGTTTGTAACAGGGATAAGTAAGCAACCCTATATATTGTATGTTGATCAGCATTAACAGCCGAGTCGATCTAGTCATGTCCATCTGACTTAACATTAAAGGTTCCCGCCACTGTAACTAAATTAAATTAAGTAGTCATGACCATGTCTTCCGCGTCCCTGTTTTCTGGAATGATAGCGTGGCAAGGACTCGGGGGATGGCTCTCTGGTC
>JAJJHQ010004419.1:15306-43511 GCA_021223825.1 Drosophila ironensis | reverse complement strand
TTTTTTTTTTTTAGTTTTCTCAGAAATTTTTTTTTTAAAGCGTATTTTAATTTTTTGAGTTCGTTTCTAATGGGACAGTGTTTGTTTCCGACCGACCTTCTTTCTTTATAAATAATTCTTTCTTTCTTTATAAATAAATTTCAAATGGGAAAACATTCCAAATTTATGCCTACAGGTTAAGCAAATTCCAAACCTAACCGCTCTTCTTTAGTAAAATGAATAAACAGGTACAAGTTCCTGGTTGAGTGAATTCTGTAATTGAATTCTTTTGTCCCTATATTTTCCTTAAAACTGGAAACGGTGACCAGTAAACGAGTAAACGATAAACGAGGAAAATTTGCTAAAGTCTCTTAAGTCAGCAAAGCCGCAGTTAGTTTTTCGTGAATGAGAGGGCTTTTCTTTACTTACAAACTGAAACAAATCAGGGCCAATGAGTTGTAATGACGTTTCAAAGGGTGATTTTTTAAGTCGCTATACTTAGCCTCACAGATATTGAAGTGGAATTAAACTTTACAGGGAAAAGTACTTGTATTTACCGCTAATATTGATGGTTTCTGCTGGATATATGCCTGACAAAGCTGCAATAATTAACATTCAAGCGTATTATAGATCTATGAGTCGATCTTCCTTTTTTGTCACCTAATAATTCATCGTAATTTGTGTTAGATCTATGATTTAATCTAAATTAAACCATTAACTCTACTACTGCTAAGTATATTCATTCAAGACAGTGACTAATTTAATGCCATATTTTCGCTGTGTGCAGTCAGAGCTCATTAGTTGGCCCAGAGCAGAGGGGGCCGATGGCCGATGGCTGAGGGCATCAGGGAAATGGGAAATGGGAAAGTGGAGCGGGAAGGGCACATCGGGGCACACAAATGGACGCACAATTGATGGACTTCATTTTGATGTGACGGACTGGGCGACTGCATTTCCCTGGCAATGCAAATGGCCGAAATGTATCCGGACAACTGCGGTTAATCATGGCCAAGGGGAAGGCCCGAAAATTGGCCCAACGGATGGACGTGACAAGGCCTGCAGAGGCACTGATTTCAGGTCGTTCAATTCGGTTCGTCCCAGTGCAGGGAAGGGAGGCTGTGTAATTACGAACTTTTAACAAGGCATTCGTTATTTTGACATTTGCCATTCAGACGGGGAGGGGAGGGGAATATAGTAAATCAAAGTTTGCGTCATAAAGTTAAGGTCATCCCTTGGACTGCCTTTTTCACTTTATCTCCAATTCAAATCCCTGTAAAATAAGACGTCCAAAGCTCCATGTATATATATGCTTGTAGTTGGAGCGGACTGTGAACTGTGAACTGAGAACTGTCAACTGACAGTTGACACACACAGCCAGGACTCCAAAGCGGATTAAGGACCGAAAAGACCGAAAGCCTTAACCGGAAAGATGTTGTGCTTAGCAAAGTGAGGCAGGCAGCTTTCGGCTTAAATATGAGACATGAGGGCCACTTGGTGGTTTTCTCTTGCCATTATCTATTTGTCTAATCGAAAAGTTGAAATGCAAAATTCACCTAATCCTTTTCGTTTTACGATTTTCAAAATGATTGCGCCCTCCGAAACGCAGCTTCGCAAAAACAGACACAGATACTCGTACTGAGACGAGATACATACCAGGCGAAGATACATTTATGGGCTTTGCATACGGGGAAGGGAATGCAAATGACGAAGGGAAATGGGTCGTCAGGCAAGGCAATGGATTCTAATGTGATGTTCATGCCAAACACCGATAAAATCGTTTGGCAAATGGCCTTAAACTGAAGGAGGAACAATCTGTGGCATACCCCAAAAAGGTGCGTGGCTTCATTTGAATGTCTGCACGAGATCCCGGGGCCGGTCTGGCAGGTATAACCTTATTTCCATGTCCTTGAATGTGCTTCAATTTTATTCACCCAATTCCCTTAATCGATGTCTGCAAGCTTGTATAATGATTTATGGGGCATCGGGTGCGCATCCTTAAATATTTCACGAACTGCACTGAGCTCCCCAAAGTGAAGACTCCTTCGTTAAAGCTTCTCCATCCTTTTTGCTTGAAAAAAGTTATCCATCAAGGATGTAAGGCTGTAAGGCTGTAATTTGTAAACCAGTTTTTGTTGTGGGAAGTCGGCAATTGCTCAGCCTGCCGTGGTGTTTGTTTGGGCTGCGAATTTTCCGCAACGTTGACGATAAATTCACCAAAGAAGGGGAAAACAACAGGCACTGGCTTAGGCAGATTTTTTAATTAGTTGACTTTATGCCTCACACTTCTGGCCGGGACAGGGCAGGGGGCAGGGCGCAAGCAACCACTTTTTGTGGCTCGGTTCGATTCGGCCACAAGTTGCAAATAGGCAAAAATTCGTGAGTTTGTCCTTGTTTGGCAAACAAACTCATTAAAATTGAACGCCAAAGCCGCTTCGCCTGGGACACAGGGTAAGCCAAAATCCACAAAAATCCCGCCTAGTCCGGTGGCAAGCATTTTTCACTGGCTCGACGGCGGCTCCCAAAAAAGGCTTTTGGCTAAAAAGACACAAGCCACTTTGTGTGTGTTTCTGTTTTCTTTTTTTCTGCGTTTTTTTTCCACCCAATTTTCCCGCATTTTTGCCTTTTTTTTCGGTTGCTGCCGCCTCTGTGTTTGCGTTTTTTGGGTTTGTCACTTTTGCGGTTTGGCTCGCACGTTTATCTCGAGTGCACACTGCTCGAACACCCGGCCCGCCCGTGACCTTTGCCCCCTCAGGAGGCTCGCAGCTCGACACTTGGCGTGTGCTGTTTGATCTTCGTCAGCAAGCCAAACAGCATTAGCAACAACAACACATAGAGCCAAAGTGGCCAAGAAAAAAGCGCACAGGATACAGTCACAGGAAAATCGTGAGGGGTCTCTTTGAAGTTGCCTTTTTTTTTCCTGTTCACCAAATTGCCTGCCACCACCACACACAGGCCAAAAATGATCCCAAAGATTGCAACGCGTTGTCATACCATGTACGAACGGAAGCAGAAGGCATTTCCGACCCAACAAAGTAAATATATCGCGTCGATCTGGTCTGAATGTATGAACACCCCGTTCTCCGAGATGGTAAGAGCTAGAGGTGTAATTCTGTTTGCTTTTGGTGTGTTGATATTGCAGGCAAATAAAAATTATTTCCGCGATTTCCTTAATTTTCTGTAATTTTTAAAAGCAAACTGCGGCTGCCAACTCGCTCGCATGATCTATCGATTGCTCACGATAGGCTGGCAACACTGTTTAGAATACGGTCGTCAAAAAAGTTTTCCTTTTTTCAATGCTAGGAAGTAACATTCAGTTGGTCGCCGTCTTTCGACCCAGCCAGTAACTCACTTCTTCTTTTTTTAGAAATATGTTTTTTTTTTTTATAAATAATTTAAGTTGGTACGTTCGGAACAGGCGTAAATACGTTTTTTTTCTAAAATGCATTTGATATTTGATATTTTTTCTTTATAAATAAACTAAGTTGGATGTCGGAATTTGCGCCTTTACAAGTTATATTATAAATAATTTAAGATGGTACCTAAAGGGGCAGCAATGAGATGATCCCTTTCTCGATGATGTTTTTTTTAGTTTTCTCAGAAATTTTTTTTTATAGCGTATTTTAATTTTTTGAGTTCGTTTCTAATGGGACTGCGGTAAGAGACCAATAGCCGATCTTCTTTCTTTCTTTATAAATAATTTAAAATTTCCGTAGATTTCTCCTTCGGAGGACTTGGGCTTGCAACCAGTGTTGTACGGGTGTTGTAAAAATATACCTATGTATGTATATTTTTTGGGGCGTATGCGGGCCTCAGGAAAAGCTTCTGCGATAAGAGGCCAACAGCCGTGGGAAAAAGGAAATAATTAACCAAATTTCGGAGGTCTTTAAGAAGCAGTCTCATGGGAGCAACAACTAACACTTTAATTCGATGATTTTGGTATTCCAAATTAAAGGTCATTCAAATATAAAAGTCTTAAACCCTAGAAACGGCAATATCAATTCCGTAATGGTAAAATCGTGACTACTTCTTGAGTATTATTTAGATTTGTATGCCCGGTTCTTAAAAAAAACAAAGGTAAATTAAATTTGTACGAATGTTTGTAACAGGGATAAGTAAGCAACCCTATATATTGTATGTTGATCAGCATTAACAGCCGAGTCGATCTAGTCATGTCCATCTGACTTAACATTAAAGGTTCCCGCCACTGTAACTAAATTAAATTAAGTAGTCATGACCATGTCTTCCGCGTCCCTGTTTTCTGGAATGATAGCGTGGCAAGGACTCGGGGGATGGCTCTCTGGTCACAAGGTGACATCGGTGGTTCTGAGTAGCTTGCAGATCTTCCAGAAGAGTTACACAGCTATTTTTCTCGGTTTCCTTAAGTTTCTGTAATTTTTAAAAGTTCAACTGCGGCTGCCAACTCGCTCGCATGATTTATCGATTGCTCACGATAGGCTGGCAACACTGTTTAGAATACGGTCGTCAAAAAAGTTTTCCTTTTTGCAATGCTAGGAAGTAACATTCAGTTGGTCGCCGTCTTTCGACCCAGCCAGTAACTCACTTCTTTTTTTTTTAGAAATATTTTTTTTTTTTTTTTATAAATAATTTAAGTTGGTACGTTCGGAACAGGCGTAAATACGTTTTTTTTCTAAAATGCATTTGATATTTGATATTTTTTCTTTATAAATAAACTAAGTTGGATGTCGGAATTTGCGCCTTTACAAGTTATATTATAAATAATTTAAGATGGTACCTAAAGGGGCAGCAATGAGATGATCCCTTTCTCGATGATGTTTTTTTTTTTTTTTTTTAGTTTTCTCAGAAATTTTTTTTTTTTAAGCGTATTTAAATTTTTTGAGTTCGTTTCTAATAGGACTGTGTTTGTTTTCGACCTTCTTTCTTTCTTTATTAATAATTTAATAATTCCGTTATCATGGAACTTTCCGGTTTCGGAGCCAGAGCGGCGAAGTCGGCACTTGGGCTTTTACGAGCTAGATATGGAAGTGCCTCAGTATACAAGGCTAACAATGATCTTCTTTTAATTACATGTGTACGCAGATCGGGGTTGTTTAAAATTTTTGCCACGCCCCTTACCCTAACCGTAATGTGTATTTTTGCCTTCTCCACACAAACAAGACCTAGTTCATATGAGGCTTTTTGGACTTTTTCAGTGTAGTTCGATCGTCGAGTGCCTTGTCGGCTTGTTGACAATTGATTACGCATACGCCTCGTGGTCGTAAAAGAAAACACGTGCATGCGATATCCATCAGAGAGCCTTGCCTGCGATGTCCGAATGGGGCATGGGGCATGGGGCATGGGGCACGAGGCAGGGGGCAAGCGGCACCGATAAATGGATAAATGATAGCCCAATGGGTGATGAATCAGCGAGCTAAGGGAGACAAATGGAAGGAAGTGTGAAAAGACACAGCAGAGCACAACAGGCAAACAAATAGACCATGGATTGTAAAGCTGGATGGCTTTTAGTTGAAATAAAGTGTGTAACGAAATGCATAATTTGTTCCTTTAAAGCCCCGTCGGAGAATTTAAGGACGCATGTCACATTCAATGGAATTTGTGGATTCCAAATTGACGTTAATTTTGTTAACAATCCGACAGACGTGATGCACACGGCCTTGGATTACCATATAACTCAATTACTCGCTGTGATCGCTGTGAATCCGACAATGTGCGTTTGCCAAGTCCTTTTAATTGAATTCCGTGCTCTTGTTATGGGCCAAACTGGCCATGGAAATGTCCGGATCAAGGACAATACAGCACTGGACGTGGGAGCTATCCCCAAAAGCGTCATTAAGCTAATAGACAGGTTTAAAATTGCGCTAAAATGGGAAAGGCAGTGACGCAAAAGGCTGGACACAGGGCACAAATGTCAACTGGAATCAGCGTAATCACACAGCCAACTCAAACAGCAGCACCTACGCAGCCTCGTTTGCTAATTTGTGTGCAAACGAAGTTGCTGTGCGGCGTGCGGCGTGTGGCATGCGGTATGCGGTGCGGTGTGTGGCATGTTGCATGCAACAAGCCGCAGTGGCAACGCCCACACGCAGCCCAATCGGTGAACAAGTGCAATTATGTACAATCATTGTCTGTGGGCACGGGCGCCATCTCCAGCGTTGTCAGTTTGTTTCATATTGATTTTCATTTTTCATTTCGTTTTTTACATATACCCGATTCTTGAAAACAAAAGAAAGGTATATTGGCTTTATACGAAAGTATGCAACAGCGAGAAGGAAGCTCTCTGGATCATCATATCGCCTAGATCATGGAGACTATAATAGATAGAGAAAAAATAACTCCATATTCAGATTTTAGTGATACTAGTTCGGCGCAAGTAAATTTTAATAATCGGTTGCCACTCCCCGCACCCCCGCCAACCGCAAAATTCTGTGGCGTCCAGAATTTTAACTCTAGAAGCACTCAGTTCGGATATTACATTAATAGACCCAATATCTATTTGTGTTGCGAAAATCAGCCGGTTACACCCGCGAAATTGGCAAAAATCTGTTGCCCCCACAAGCTTTTCCATAGAAATTTTAATGCCATGGTATTGGAAAAAGCAAATTTTATTCCAATTCAAAATCAGTTGGAATCTTGTAACCGGGTATTCATAGTCGAGACACTTGACTATAATTGTTCTCACTTGTTTCACCTTTGTTACTGTTTCTGTTGCTGTTTTATGCTGTGTTGTTTTTTCTGGTCTGGTTGTATTTTGTTATTGTCGCCGTTTCGTGTAAATTAACGTTTGCGCCTCCCAAAAGGGGCGGTCTGAAGGGAGAGGGGGCGTGGTTGGTTGCCATTACATTTATTGATTTTCTTTTTGTTGGGCCGCGCTTGTTTGTTACCTTTTCTTTGGTTTGCTTTGCCTTCGTTTGCTTTGCTCTGCTTGCGTTTTCAGTTTGCGACACTTAACGTTTCGCGTTGTTTGCCATTCGTTGTTGTTGGCGTTGTTGGGTCTGCGTCTTTGACCCGTTTTTCGGTGGCCGGAAATGCGCGAGTGCACCCCATTACCCAGACCCCGGCAACGGCCCCAAACCACTCACTCACTCACTCACTCACTGCCACATTTTTTCGGAAGGTCAAAGTGGCGAGTGGCATGCAAAAAAGCCGAAGGAGACTCAGGCGTAACGCTCGCCGTGATGGCCGGGAAAACCAAACAGCAATAACAATAATGATCCATTCACACTGACCTGGCCAAAAGGCAGCTCCTCAACCGAGGTCTGTGGACACCGCAACGGACACGGACTTCGGACTTTGGACTTTTGCACGCAACAGTAAATCAAAGCAAATACAGGGGGGGCAGGCAGGCAGGGAGACAAGGAGGGAGGCAGGCAGGCGGGCGAATTTAAATAAACATGTGGGAGGGGCAATGGCGGTGGGAAAAGTGCAAAGATTTCGTGTCATTCGGCCATTGTGTGTTGGGGCTCGAGTGGGATGAATTATTTGCAGGACATTAATCATACGCCGCGTTGCCAGCAGGGCTGTAATCATAACAATCGTGCCACCAATCAACGCCCCCAAAATGGAGTGTTAAGGAATGCCAATATGGAAAATGTGCTCCAACGAGCTGGGAATTAGAGAAAGCCAGGGCAGTATGATTAGTCCATCGCCCGGCTCCTGGGAATATGATTAAACAGGTTACCACTAAATAGATACGTTTGAAGTGGTACGGTGACCCTGACGTTGGTGCTTCTGCGGCCACGTTGCCTTCGCTTGGGGGCTGCGTGCTACTTTGACCTTTGGCAGAAGTTCCGTGGCAATCAATGCCCACCTTAAGGGGCCTTCACTGCCAGGGCCACCACCTGACCAGACCAGGCCAGACCAGACTGCGGCCCAGACTATAACGACAATTAATTGAGAGCCGCCTTGGAGCGACTTTCAACACCGCAGCTCCTTGCGTAATATCCCGACTCACTTCAGACTGATTTGTGCCATAAAAGGCGGTGGGCACAGGCAATATTACAGAGACAGACACAGAGACATGTGACCGAAAAAGCAAATCGCTTTAATTAGACAACGCAGCGCGTGTTCAAATTGTCTTTGGCGAGGAGGGGACGGAAGGACACAGGGCGGCAGTCAAACGACACTTAGCATTAAGTAAAAGGCCATTTAAGAATGGCCACAGAGGTGAGCGGTTGGGCCCAAGTCCAAGTTTTGCCTCTTCGCCTCCGGCCAGTCAAATTGGATTAAGTTGTTGGCCCTTCTCCGTCACTATTTTGCGGTGCCCGGGCCTGCTTCGGTTGCCAGGCGGGCAGGTGGTCAGGTTGGCAGGTTGGCGGGCAGGTGTGTCTGCCAGTCGCTTGAGTTGCTGGGAACAAAACTACAAAATGAAAGAATGAGCAGAGGGCAGAGGGCCAGAATGATAGAATGCTGGAGGGCACGTAGAGGTAGGTGAGACCACATCAAATAAGGACATCATCCAATCCCCGCCAGGAGCTCCATGCAAAACAAAAGGCCCAGACTCTCCATTGCTATCTTGGGCCAAGTTAAGCCAGCAAAGGGTTAAGGACTGAAACACAGTTTTTAGTAGTGTCTGGTTAACAATTGTAGGGTAAATATTTATTTGTACAAATTATTAAAACATTCCAAGGGAAGCAATAGCTTTTTAGGTTCTCTATACTAACAAGATGAACAAATGTTCCATCAAGCCTCGATTGATATCATCATTATAATAATTGGTTCATTATTTCTTAAAGTTTAAAATATGTTTTGAAATCTCCCACTAATTTCAAATGCTTTTAGTTGAAGCAAGTGAAATAATAAATAACAAGATTACAAGATTTGAACATTATAATTTAAAATTGATAACCAAAGTTAGAATACAAAGGTAAGGCAAATATTATGGTAACATTTTTATTTCCCATAAAAATGCTCAGACAATCTGAATTAAGTTGAGTAAACATAAAGTTAAACTCTTGAAGACTCTCAGATTAAGTTTTAAGTGAAGCCAGTTGGCTTAGCAAATGTTTGGGTACAAAATGTTTGGCCTGCACAGAAAGTAGATGACACATTTCCTGTGGATTTTAAGTAAAATGCACTTTGCTGGGGATGAGTTACCAAATTGGTCCGATGGATATTTATCTGTTGGATAGATAAGCCAAGTCGATGCTGTTGCAAGTAAAAGGGGCGGAGGGGTGGTGGGGAAAATGGCAATGTGGTTAAGGACCAAAAAAAAGAAACAAAAAATAAGAAACAATTCACCGAAAGAATCGCGTGTGGGCCAACCGTCGCCCGTCCTCTGGCATGGCTCTCCCTCTGGCACATGTGCTGATGTGTTGGCGAGCTTGTTTTCTGGTTTTCNCCCCCCCCCCCAACGTGTGTGTGTGTGTGTGTGTATTGGCCTGGGGGTGTGTGAGTGCGTGGCTAATTTGCTTGGCACAAAAAAGTGTAGCATGCTTTTTGGGGCCACTGGCAACACGCAACGCAGCGCAAAAGTTGCGGCCAAAATGCAAAAGTGAAGTGTGCGAAAGGGATGGTTGTGTGTGCGAGGGAGACGGAAGGATAGGGGATGCGAGAAAAACTAAAACTCGCTCTTGCACTTCGCAAACTGTGGAAGTTGGCTGCTTCTCCTGGCCACTTTGTTGCCTTGTTGTTGCTTTTGCGTTGGGTTTGCCGGGACCCAGTTCAAAGTTTACGCAATCAACTTTCTCGCTATTCTTATACATATACGCGTTTTTTTTTTATCATAAAGAGCCGGGGCCCGAGCGAGACGACGAGCTGGTGCGAGCGAGAGGAGGCGTTGTGACGGTGACAGGGCCAAAACTTTAATGTGGCATCAGCAAATGCGGCGCGAAGCGAAGCGTGGCAAACCAATGGCGCCAAGACACTATGGGCCGCATGACCACACTTTTTGGTACAAAATCAGTAGCTCGCTAACTGAGCAAGATATACGCATATGTGGTTTTTATACCATGTACAACAGCCATGTCCGTATGTTCGTCTGTCTGTCCGTCTGTATATATAAACACATCGTTCTCCGAGATGCTTAGAGCTAGAAACGTAATTCTTTGTGTTTTAGGTCCTTTAAATGTAAACGCAATCGAGTTTATTAAAACAGTTGTCTACGCTCATTACCGGCTTCGAAATGTGCATAAAACTGTATTTTCGTCTACATAATATCTCCGAGATGGTAGGACATGGAAACATAATACTTACCGAGCACAATTGATAAAGAAAGTGCCCTGCTCACTTTAATAACTAATATAAAATAATATAGTTATTATTCCTGGTGTCCAACTCTTTAATCTCATACGACAGAACTGAATTTTTGTAAATTGTCTCGTATATCGGTAAAAATGTCCATAGTGCAACGGCGCCAACAGCTCTGCGGCTGTCTGTGCACTTGTATTTGTGTCTGTAGGTGCTGGTGTGAGTGTGGTCAGCCAACACGCACACACACACACCCCCACAGCCCTATACGCACAGACACCAGAAAAAATGGCCACCACAAATTAGAGATTTTTAAACTGCTGCGCGGATTTCTAATCAAATTAAGCTCGATAATTTTGTTGCCCTGTTTTAGGTTTTCAAGAAAACTACATCACATTCCAATACATTTATAAAACAATGCTAACTTGTAATTTAAACAAGAATAAGCTAGTTTTTCCAGCATTGAAACATAATTAGATACACGATCAAGATGTTTGTTACATTATAGCTATTAATCTCTGTTGGATTAAACTTGAATTCATGGCAAATTATACAAGTGTGAGCTCAGTAACCTAATGAAAAGAAGATACTGGATACTAGATTATATTAACCCGATTCTTGTACTCTTAACCCGATTCTTGTACTCTTAACCCGATTCTAGAGTTAAACTTTTCGCCCATTTTTGTTGTCAGTGCCGACACGTACTCGTACACTTTTGTTTGCCCGGCAAAAAAATGCTGGAGAGCATTTAAACTAGAAAATATTGGAGTGACAGGCGGGCGGGGAATCGCAGAACCGCAAGCCCCGCGGGCAAAATTAAATGAACAGTCAGCTTGCTGGAATGCCGGGGGTGTGAGGGTGTTGATTGGTGAAGGGGGTGCCCGGCCCGGTCCCGGTCCCGGGCCCCCTTTTCCGGTTTTCCAGTTTTCCGGGGATGGGACAGCACGAACGAACACACTGTTGACCTTGAAGTCAAATGTCCACCGAGCAGTCACAGAACATGAAAAGTAATCAAGCAGAGCTGCGGCAAAGACGGCAGGGGGACTTCCGGGGGTTTTGAGGGAAATGGAAATGAAAATGGAATTGAGCCGAACATATGGAAGGATCGAAGGAGAGAACAAAACAAATACCGATTCGTGTTCACGCAAACTAAGTAGTTTCTTTGTTTGTCACAAAGCTATTTCTTTTAATTGTCTGAGGAACTGTTTTTAGCTTAAGCCAGTTTTAAAACATTTTACTGCAATAATTTCATGTTCCTTAAACTTAATGGAAAATATCCAAAATATATCAATTTTGTCCGTTTGTCCGTATATCTTGAAACTTTATTTAAAGTCCGTAGATTTGGAAACTTGCTAAAAATTCTTTAAATTTAACCCGAATCTCAGGTTAACATATCAAATAATATCTGTACTTTATTTTGCCAGGGTTTGGCAACACCTGCTATTAGTTTATTGTTTCATGTCCTTGCATATCTAGTTTTTTATTCAATTCAAATAATTGTATAGTCATTGCAATTTCATTGGAGTAAAAAGGGTTTGTTAATATATTTCCCTCGCGTTCCTTCTGGCTAGAGTTGCAGGTTAACAACAGTTAACTGCCGGCCTCTAAGGCTTCTAATTTAGCATTTCCTTCCCGTTTTAGTTGCTTAACAAATTCAATTAATTTTGCAACCTTCCAGTGGCCGCCTCCTGCCATCTCGTTCTGCCCTCGGGCCACTGTCTCTGTCGCTCGCTTTTCCATGGAAAAGCGCGTCTTGTGGTGGTGGCTGAGCGGGTCCAGTGGCTGAGAGGATCGCAGCTTCTCACTTAATTATGCAAATTTAATAACAAACGCCAAATGTTGCGCATAAAGACAGTGGCACGGTCGGGGGGTGAGGGGGGCGGGGGCTGGCAAGGTTTATTATAAATGCTATTATGCGACTCGGGGAGGTTGTGTTTTCTGGTTGAAACTTTTTGTTGCAATTCTTTTGAAGCATGCCCCAAGGAGCCGTAGCGGTAACAGGCCGGCCTAATCAACGTGGTTTTGTCGCGGCAACCCCAGCCCCCTTTGAAATTCGCTTTCACCGCCACCAACCTTCATTACTTTCACTTGCCACCGCCACCGCCACCGCCACCGCCGCTGCCCGCGTTGCTGCCTCTGCCTCTGCCTCTGCCACACAAGCCACTTTTGTGCATTCTCTCCAGCTGTCGCTAATGTAATTAAATCGCAATGTCGCCGACGAGGCCGAGCCTTTTTTTTACTTTTCGGACAATAAAATTTATGCACTCGCCTGGGCCGACAGGCGGGAAAAGTCCGGGCGGACGGGTGGCGCCGGGGTGCCGGGGGGCCGGGAAAGTGTGAGAAAGGAAACGAGTTGAGTTGGGTAGAAAATGACATGGCCAGCTGGCAATCTGTGGCCTAATCGCAGCCCCGGAGCAGGGGACGGGTTACTGAAAATTTTGTGGCAACAAGACGGCCAGGCAGGGGGCAGGGGAGAGGTAGAGGGAGAAACAGGAGGTGTGTGCATAAAGGATAATTGCAAGGCACGTTGTCTGAACCATATAACGTTCGGCATTCCCACTAATGTCATAAAACCCCCAACAGGCCCCAAATGATTCCTCGACTCAATTTTTGTAGAGAGCACACATGTGAGTGTGGGTGTGCCTGTGTGTGTATGTATGTGTGTGTGGCAAGTTCCAAACAATGGCCGCAAACAACAACAACAAAGACAACAGGCGAGAAACAACAATGCCAGAGAAGATGGCAAATGCAAAAACCACAAAAAAATAATGACAAAACTGGCCATAGAGGGAGGTTGCCAAAGTGGGTGGCGGATAATAAGTGAGGGGGGAAGGGTGGAAGGAAAAGCAACAACAAACGAAAGAGAAGTGGCTGCCACAGTGGGTCGAAGGTGCACCAAAAAGGCATCAAATTGCAGTTAAATAAAATTTACATTTCATAGAAATCGAAACTCTTTTAAGTCTGCAAAGGTAATCCTTTTAGAGGTTTCTTTTAGACATTTTCTCTGATTTCATTTAAATTTTAGACATAGTTATATAAACATTATAAGTTTGTCCGTTTGTCCGTCTGTCCGTAGATTTGAAACTTCAATAGAAAAACTATATGTCGAGAGACCCAAAAATATAGAAATTCTTTAGAATACCACAATTTGCCTATATTAGCACTAAAAGATCTTTTGTTTCACGAAATTTCCAGCAGCTAAAACGGTTTTAAAAATTCAAGACACGAGATTTTTATTCAAGACTCTACAGCTCTTTATAGTTTGCTTTTTCTTTAAGATTTTCCCTAGACTAGTTCTTTGATTTTGCCCCACCATGCGGTGGCCAAGCGGAAATGAAAGTTTTGCGAAATTGCAACCACATTTGCATGTGTCTGGTGTGAGTGCTTGTGCGCTTGGGGTGTATTTACTTAATGGACTAGTTTTGTTATATCCTATGTAGGAGGCACAGCCACCCCTCCATCTCTTCACTTCGTCAACCATCCCCCCCTGTGGAAATCTACGGTCAAGGCCCTTGGCAAATCCACTTAGGTGGACTCTTTTTCGGCCTGCGGTCGACCGCACAAATCCAAATCAATCAACGACAACACTGCCCAGAAACAACTTTTCTTTTGCTCTCGCTCGAATTTTTTTTCCTTATTTTGTGAGCTTTGTACAGGCCAACTTACAACTGTAAATGTTGCACGGCTAATTGGGCAAAAAAAAAGGGAGGAGGTGTGGAAAGTGGCAAGTGGCAGGGGGCATGGAGCATGGGGCAGAGGTCAAGGGGCAAGACGCCTCATCAATCATCGAGGAACACGAACCGCCTGCCGTGAACAGGAAAGGCAAACTGGACCCACAAAACGGACGCTGATCCGTTTCTGTTTCCGAATCCGAAATTCCTTTGTTTCTGGTTGACATTTCAGGTTGAGTTGTCAGGCAGGAGGCCCGGCGAAGCTAATCCTGCCTCTGGACTTGCGGAACTTGAAATGGCATCGATTTTTCGAGGGCCACCTTTTGTTTGCCTTTCAAATAAAAATCAAAAAATCATTAATTAAATAGCAGCGTTGCCTTCCCCCACCCCCACCAAATGCGCTGCTGTGCTGTTTCGAAGTTTGTTGATGATGTCGACATTTATAATACATCATTCCTGATCGGGGCCCATAAATAATTGGGCAATCAGGGCCGCCGCACAGGGGCGCCCCCAGAAGGGCCCCCCAAGTGCGAGAGATGTCTGTCAATCATCGATGAAATATTCATCCCGCTCTCTGCGATATTATTATTTGATTTGACGTTTTGAGTGCTTGATTATTTCGCCGACAATGTAATTTTCGAGTGGTAACAAATTTGGCAGTCAAATATAATTGATTTAAGGGAATTTCGCCTAGGATCCCAAAACAATTTTCACAGATTACTTCTCCAGTTTCTGGTATTTATCACCGCTCTATCACATATCGGTTTCTGTATTTTGACGATTCTTTTAAACATACTCTAGTTACATACTCTAATCGGGCACTGCCGATTTGAGTGCTAAGTGTCTTTGATTATTTTCCCACTTATTAATGGTAATTTGGCGACTCTTTTTACCACTTAATATGGTAATCCCTTGGGGAAATGTCAGGATTGTACGAGTAAGATGGATGCATTAAAACATCCCATGCATCGAGCTTTTTTGACAACTTTTTCGTCTTCAAGTGCCTATGGACGGTTTCTGTGTTTAGTTGGAGATCCTCTGCGAGGCTTCTACTAGTCACATGACGATTCCATTTCATAAATTCCCTGACTTTGTCCATATCAACAGTCTCTGTTCATCAGGCGGGATTGGGTGTATCGGTGTAAAAATGACCACGTCATCATCGTCTGAATCACTGTTCAGCGGTTTGAATCTGCAAGATTCCGCAGCACTTTTCCCAAGACCCATCAAACGATATACAGCGCTTCCAGATACGATTCCATTTGACTTCTCAAGCGAATCGCATTATGTGAATTCACAAACCGGTATGTCATTACCGAGCCACCTAATATTAAATATGCTGCTGTTGTTTAGCTTTGATCGCAAATGCAAATTGGTATTTAAAGAACTCGTGGCACACTTTTCAAAAGTTCTGCCATCGCGTATTGCCGCTATTAGTATTAATGGAATAAATAGTAGTTGTCCCAGCCTTGTTTGCCGTTCAATTATACTCGTATGCCCGAAACATTTCCAAGAAAACTGCCATGAACTGTCAGTCCGAGTTGCAAAGGGTTCGAATTTTCGACTTAAATATGCAGCAACTTCTCCGGCATACTCGTACATACGACCATAGTATAGTAGTTTGCACATCACATCGCATTGCCGGGGAAAAATCCTTGCTCCCAATCGGATTTTTCTTTCCTGCGCACCAACTCCCGTGGCAGTTGACATTTTTCCCACATTCCTTTGCTCCAGTTTGCACCGCAATCGGGTTAAGAGCCCAGCACCGTCACCATCACCAGCAACAGCCCGAGCAGCAGTACATCCTGATGCAGGATAAAATGTGGTATATTGTATGTACGAGTATAGGAGTGAATGGACGCTGGCCGGGGCCGGCAAAGGAGTCGCGAGCGGACAGCAAATGGCCAAGGCAAATTGCAAAACTTTGTCCGCCAGCCGGCTTTGAATGCCATTAAGTGTCGCAGTCGGAGTCGCCGCCCCGCCCCGCCCCGCCCCGCCCGGTGTGTGCAACGCGGTGTCGCCGCCCCGCGCCTTTGATTCCGGGCAAGTGAAAAATATTGCGGCTCTGACATAATGGCAAAATCAGGCACGCAGCCGCAGGGTTTGTGCCACAAGCCCGCCGAATGCGCCGCAAGAGGAATGTAATGTATAATAAAATATACCATATATAAAAGCCAAGTAGAAACGTTGTAGTCGAGATTTCCCGACAACGCCATACCATGTACCTATTTTCTTTATCAATGAAAATTGAGATACTAATAGTATCAGTGAACATTTTTGTTGGCCGTATCTTTATTGTTTATTGTCCGATTATTGTAAAACTTGGCACATGGCTGAATATTACAATTTTAAGCTCTAAGCAAGAAGATTTTTATTTCTTGCTCCAACTATTTCCAAGATATAGAACAATCACAAACGCTTTATAGGATCACAAGCGCTTATTTCTCCCTGTTACATAAATTTGCACAAACTTAAATACCAATTGTACCCTAAAGTATATGAAATAAAAAGCAACAGAAACCGAGGATGTCCTGAAGGAAATAAGCTCCGCATGCTTCAATACGCAAAGAACTTGGCCATATGCCCATGAAGGTGGACTTTGGTACGCTCTCAGCAAGTTAGGAAGTGAATCTCATAAAGAATGATATTATACTTGCTGTTCAGAATACAGTAACCATGTTTCGTTTAATTAGAAATGACTACAAAATTTCGGGGTGGCAAGTTTTTGCATATTTTCCCCCAACAAATTGCGCACGCATCGTATGCGTTATTTAATATTGCATCTAAAAATTGTGTGGGCGTTTCGTTTTGGCTTGCGGGCAGCTTTCAAAAGTTATAATTTGTTGATTTTAAATTCAAAAAGTGCACACTGCACAAACTATTTAAGTGTAATTAGGTTTAGGGCGTTGAGTTTCAGCTTCCAGAGAGGTCCACCCCGAAGCTCGCGCATAAACGTTGCCGTCTCCATTTCTGCATCAGAGATATGCGGACCGTAACGATATCCCCCCCTAATATCCCCTTTCTATATCCTTTCTAACACCCCCGCCCCGTTTCCAGTCACGGCAACTGTTGACACTACAAAGTAGCAAACGCTGTTGTTGTGGATGTCCTTGTTGCTGTCAAACTTGCGTGTGCATCATCACATAAATATGCATTTCCCATTTTCCTGCACTAGCAGCAGCAGCAGCGGCGGCAGCAGAGCCATCGAGCCATTGCATGCGAATATTTTTATACATATTCATTGGCTTGGCCATGTCCATGTCAATGTGGGTTAGTGTGCCTTTCCTTGGCTTGCCCCGTTGCAGCACCCGATCGTGGTGCCTGCTGCTCTGTCTGCCACCTGCCACCAGGTGGCATGCATGCCACATTTGCATAGCCAACTGCGAGCCCGCCGCTGCACCCCTGCCACGGATATAATGTCAATAAAAAAGCACCAGTAACGACAACAGATTTCCACTCTTAAGCCAGTTGTGCCCGGAATTTGGTTACCCGGAACTGGATTCCGTTTCAATTAAAATTCAGATGGAAAATTTACATAAATATATTTTATGGCACAACAACTTGTTACACACAAATTTACACTGTAATACAAAGGTAAAATCAGTAAAGGCAACCCAAATTGCAATTGGAAACAATTAAGAAAGTGTTGTAAATTAAATATATATCAGGAATAAAAATAGAAATTAAGGAATTGGACAATAACTTTAAGTAGTTCTGCCTCCAAAAAACTCTCTTCAGATTCATATAGGTACAACATAAAGCCATAAAACCAACTAAAGTTATAGAACTAAATCTTGTTTATCAAATCTAAAAAAATAATATCCCCCATAAAGAAAAGTTCGGAACAATCGATTTAATTTGTAAATGCCAACTTTGCCGTTTGAACGACAATAATGTTTGTAAATAAATTATGGAAAACATGAAAATTTTCGTGAAAATGGTTGGCACACAACTAGTTCCCTTGAGTATACCAATGGGAAAACTTCTCCAATTGCGGTGCCCTTTTACTGCTACCTACTAATAAAATCACCTGAAATTAATAGAAATGTATACAAAAAGACAACAAAAAAAGCAGGGAAAAAGACAAGGCAAAGCTATACGAAACATGCCGAATGGCAAACAGCAAATAAATAGTAAACCAACCAGTCAGACTTAATGGGCCAGCGAGTGGTTGGCTGGGGGCGGTGAGGGGGGAAAAAGGACCCACAGGTCGATGCCAGTTGCTCGTACAAAGCCATGTCCGTGTCCGTATCCGTGTCCGTGTCCGTATCGGTGTCCGTATGTCCGTATGTCCGTATCTGTAGCCATAGCTATAGCCGTGTCTGTGTCTATGCCATGCGATGCCAGCGCGTGGTTTACACATGTTACCTGCTTACGGGGCCCAACAATGTGCACTTGCAGAAAAAGTGTAGTACAAATAAATGTATAAATTGTATGTATGGTTTCAGATTACTTTGGTTTCTATTTGAAGAAATATTTGACATGTTACTGCCTAAGCTATTCGGGATTTCTTGATGTACCAGCAATATTTGAGACACTATTTCTCCCAGTGTATCCATGTATCCAACTCTCTTGCAACAAATTCAGCTATAACAACCGCCATTAGTCGACTGACTGACTGACTGGCTCACTGAGCAACTGACTAGACTAGACTCTGGAAAATGCGAGCGGGTGGGCGGATGGCTGGGGTTGGGCGGGTGCAGTCAATAAAACGATTTTGATTATGAATGACAACATTTGAAATGTTCCAATTACGCTCAAATATTTTGATAAACTTCAGCGGGCAAAGGAGCCAAAATGGCTTACTGACTGACAGCCACAAATTGTCGTTTGGCCCTTTGAACGGACGGGAATTTGTGAATGGGAAAGTTAAAGCTCTGAAATAAATCCATACCAGGTGCTTAAATATTTATTAGCGTACTGAGAGATATTGCTACATATACTAACATATGTACTATAGATATGCCAAGTTGAAGGGAAAGTTTCTCTTTGTGCAGCATATTAGTTATTTCCGGTTCTTAAAAAGAACAAGGGCATATTGAATTCTTACAAATGTATGTAACAGGAAGAAGGAAGCTTTTCCGACCCCATAAAGTGTATATAAACGCCTAGATCTTGGAGACTATAATAGATAGAGAAAAACTAATTGCATATTCAGAATTGTGTGATACCAGTTGTTTTAAAAAGTTGCTACCACCCCCCGCATTTTGGCAAACTGCGAAATTCTGTGACGTCCACAATTTTAATTCTAGGGGAACGAAATTTGAATAGTACTTTGCTAGAGCCATTATCTATCTTTGTTGCGAAAATTAGGCGGCTGCACCCACTTCCGCCCGCCCAAATAACAAAAATGTTTTGCGCCCACAATTTTATGGCTATTATAATGTTCTAAACACCATGTGGCAACTGAAATCCGGGTATTTATAGTCCAGCCACTCGACTGTTATCATTC
The DNA here is from genome assembly GCA_021223825.1 of Drosophila ironensis. NCBI lineage: Eukaryota > Metazoa > Arthropoda > Insecta > Diptera > Drosophilidae > Drosophila > Drosophila ironensis. The sequence continues at coordinate 24,245 of JAJJHQ010004419.1, read as the reverse complement.
TTACTTGTTTTATTTCCAAGCTGTAACCCCTTGTAACCACTGATTTTGTTTTTTCTTTCAGCGGACAGCTCGTTTCTTTTGGCCAACGCACAAATCGTCGATTTCCCGATCGTCTACTGCAATGAGTCCTTCTGCAAGATCAGCGGCTACAACCGGGCCGAGGTCATGCAGAAGTCGTGCAGGTATGTGTACGTATTGCCGATTTATTCTCTCGCCCAGCCATTTTTCGCTGCTGTTGTTCTTTTACGATGTCGTGTTCTGCTCTATTTTGGTGTTGCAACGGAGATACTAAAGCCTCCCCTCAATGTGATTGTATCCAAACATTCTATACGATCTTAATCACATAAACCTTAATTGTTCACAACTTAACTGCTAGTCTTAGCCATATTTGGTGTTTGATCATGTTTTTGTTATCCTATTCCAACACTTTGTTTCCCTCCCATTTGCATTTTAATCACGTTAAAGTTGCATGCTCGTTTCCAATGCAAATATTAGCTTTAGAACAGTGCTTGCCAAACTGCAAAGTTGCATAATCGCCGAAGATGAGGGACGCCAGCAGACAGGCACGAGACACGAGGGGTCAGGTGGGGCAGGACGATGTGGAGCATTCCCCGGGGGAGCCTTGACAGCTAAGAGGATTGTCAGAGCTTGCTGGAGAGATTTTCCGCCCCGTCTCAGCCTCTGGCACGCTTATTTTTTTCCCCATAGCTCTCGGCCCTATGCCGTCATTAAAAGCTTGTTCACGCATCTGACCCGACCCTCCTTTTAGCCATGTTTATCTGCTTAACGGATTATCCGCAGCTGCTTACACCGGCCATTGAATGCGAAGTTCATTTATTCATTTATTTTTCCCGCCCGCCTGCTGTTGCTTCTTTCTTCTTCAATTAATTTGCATTGCCGCTGATTGTTGTTGGCCCGGTTGCATTAAAAGCCCATTGTCGAACTTAATGCACTCTGCTGCTCAGCAGACATAAAGGTTTTTCCGCTTTTCCGCTTCTTCCGCCCGCTTTTGGCGCGTAATGAGGGAGAAGCGCCACAAAGTATGCAGCGCATAATGGAGATATATGCCCTGCTGGCAGATGCACCGCCATAATTGGCCCGAAATGTTAATGTTAATACCAAAGTAGAGCCCCACCCCTGGGAGCCCCTGGGAGTCGCTGGCCCATAGCCGCTTTTGTGTTAACCCGTTTTCTTTTTGTGGCTGGGAAAATCGTTTATTTAGTGCCATGCAACGGCTCCCATTTCCTCTCCGTTCCGTTGCCTGGGCAACCGTTGCAAATTGCCTTCCGGTCCAAAGACAAACACAAATATTCTATGCAAACCATTGGTGGATTGACGACCGAGGGGCCGAGGGCCGGCAACAGCATCTGCACAAGTGTTAACTGCATTTGTTTGCCTTAATTTGGCTAGAACATTCGCTGGTCGTAAAACCAGCCCCTCCTCCTCCTCCTCTTTTTTCTCCACCTGCCTCATAAATCAACAAGCGGCGACCCGGAGGCCAGCGTTGCCAATGATTCTCCCGAGAATTGTTTGTAATTTTCAGGCCAAAAACCAGTCCTAGCGAGGTCTGAACAAAAAAAGGGGGGCGGCCACATTTACACCCCTAAGTCACCGCACCAGGCCCCGCCTCACCTGCAGCATCAGCGGGAAATTCCCTGGCGCTTTCCTTTTGGCCCCGAAAAAAGCGAAAAGAACGCCAGTTTTTAATGCCAATCTGCCGTTTAGCAGGAGATATGTTGCCTGCCCCAGCCCCGCATGCCCCATATGCATGCCCCAGCCCTGCTACGGCCCAATCATCTGTGCTGGTGTGACCCACTTTGGTGGTGTTTCTTTTTTCCGCCGCCTTTCTCTGTTTGCCTTTAGTTTTTTGCGCCTTTGTTGTTGCTGTGGTCGCGCAGAATGACGGCCAAAGGCAAACAGAAAACATTGACCAGCAAAAAGTAGCCAAGAACTAGGAGCAAAAAAGTGGCACGAAAAAAAAGAACGAAGGAAAACCGGCGCGGAGGATGGGGGAAAGGGCAGGAAAATTCCCTCGATGTTTGCTCAACTGCGTGCGCTTTCAATGCAATTTCTTTGGAAGCACTCAACTCGTTTTCCATATCCCCCTACCCCCCCCCAGCCCCNGAGAGAAATCTGGTTCAATAGCTGCAAGGAATTGAGTTTTTGGCCTTAAACAAAAGGCTATTGAAAATGCTTTAAGTGCTTGGCAATTCCTTCTTCCCCTAGCTAGGTGATTCAATCTTAAAGTTTGTTTAGAAACATGCCAAATTTACAGAGTTTTTAAATAAGACTTTAAAGCAATTGCGCATACGCCATGGTGTCGCAGCTTTTAGAAGCCTGTATGTATTTATTACAAATAAATTCTATAAGGATCCACATCTGCATTTTCCTAATAGGCAATTAAAAATTAACCAAGTTCGAAGATTTAGTCAACAAATTCAAAGAAATTTGCACCAAAAATCAAGCATACGCCATGTTGTCGCAGCTTTCAGAAACCTGCATTTATATATTACAAATATATTCTATAAGGATCGGAAATAGGCATTGTAATAAGCAATTAACTAAATTCGAAGATTTAGTCAACAAATTCAATGAAATATGCCCCAAATGCCCCAAAAAGTAAGCATACGCCATGTAGTCACAGCTTTCAGAAACCTGCATTTATATATTACAAGTATATTCTTTGAGGATCGGAAATAGGCATTGTAATAAGGAATTAACTAAATTCGAAGATTTAGTAAATAAATGCAAAAAAATTGGTTTCAAAAATCAAGCATACGCCATGTTGTCAAGAGGGTTAAGATATTAAACCTCAAGTCATCATCTTTTTTCAAGATGTGGCCAGTGGAATGTATTTATTTTAGATTATCAAAACGCATAGGGAAAAAAATAAAATCAAGTTAGAGAGATAATTGTAAATATCACGCATACGACATGTATCTTTCGCTTTTTCCCTACCTTTTAAATGCACAAATTGTTTACCTTTTAATTGCTCACCCTACAAACGTCGCTAACAAAACAATGAAAATAAAAATTCAAAATATGCCACCCCTAGGTCCTCTGTGTCAACGGATTTTGAAGGCGCTCCTCCTTTTTTTCCAAGCGATTTCGTTGTCAGTTTAGCACAAAGAAGCTCTGCTTCAAGGGCTTTGTGGACCCTCGAAGAATAATAGAATTTCGAGTGCTTCCTGAGTGCTTTTGCCCTGCTCCACAGACATCCGTGTAGTGGATGGTGGCTGCCGCATATGTGCCCGTGTGTATGGTAGTACATCCGCAGCCATAAACACAGCATGTAGCATGTATATATATATAGGAATATCCAGGACCCGGTACCCGGTTTGTTTGCTTTGTAACCCAATTTTTGTGCCCGCCGCCCGTGACGTCGCCGATTTGCGCGGGAAAGCATAGTTTGTTGAACTTTTGTCGGGGCACCGGGCAAAACAAAAACAAGCACAAGAACAACAGAAATTAACTGCTCACGCCCCTTTTTCTTTTTTTTTTGGTTTTTTTGATGCCTTGCTATTCCTGCACTTTGTTCGGTTTCGTTCTCGTTCTCGTTTCGGTTTCAGCTTTGCTCGTTCGCTGCTGACGTCATCGAACGTGGCCTGAAAGCATGCAACACTTTCTTTAGTGTGCACCCCCCCGCCTAATACCCGGTACTCAGCCAACGATGGAAGTTACTCGGGGCTATGAGTACCCATACATGTGAAGATATGCGTTGAAAGTTATTGAATTTTCGGCAGCAGGCCTACGTAAAAACTTTCCCAAAAGTTTAATTAAGTACCGGGTATTCATAGTAGAAACTCTCATGTTTTAAATGATTTTCTACATAATTTTGCATTGCATTTCTGAAACAAATACCGGGTACTTATGGTCGAGACGCCCCAACTTGTTATTTATTTAGTTGGTTCTTTTTAGCGAGGCGCGAGCTCAGTTTATAGCTATGTTTAGACCGCAAAATGGATTTATTAAATATTTAGTTTTCATTGGGTAATGAATAAAAATACACCAAAAAGGCAAATCCAAATATGCATTTGGAAAAGTTTTTCCCACCCCGTGGGCAGGCTTCTATCCTGTATAACTATGGAATTGTGTTGGATTTCGTGAACTAGTGTTTATCGAAGTTACAGCAGAGCAATGAATTCTGATTATAGTCAGGGAAAGTTTTAAACAAAAATATAGTACATAAATACAGTCAATTTCACAGCCACTTATGTAATGGCCCGGCTATAGGTAATTTATTCATATATTCCATTCTAATTTAAGAGATTGCTTTGCCAAGAAAATCAATAAAAACGCGTTGCATGTTCGCCTAGGAATATAATTTATAGAATTTACATAATTTGTGTGTACCATTTACATTTATACTTACCATGAAATATTCATTGGAAGGCCCAAAATCATTAATTTAAAGCCTGTTGAAATATGAATCCCGGGCCCGAGCGGCAGCCAAATGTTGATTTAGCACCGACTGAACAGAACCGGTTTTGGCCAAACAGAAGCGTAGTAAATTGATATTTGTTTGATAATCAGTTGTTCTGTGCGCATTGCAATGCCCGCTTGTTTGGTTCGTATTTCGCAGCCCTCCCAAGGTGCATCAATCTTGCTTTGGACCTGCTTTTGGCATGTTTTCCTACGATTTCCTACGCTTTCGTATTTTTCCATTTTTCCATTTTCAGTTGCCAATGTGCTGCATATAACATAGGTGTGTGTATGGGGTTTTGTGTGGCATGCAAGCAACCTGAAGCTATTCAAGAATAATACCTCGTTTGCTCTGTCCATTTCTTTTTTCTTCAACCCTTTCCCCGGCAGATGCGGCTTCATGTACGGCGAGCTGACAGACAAGGAGACGGTGGGACGGCTGGAGTACACGCTGGAGAACCAGCAACAGGATCAGTTCGAGATTCTGCTCTACAAGAAGAACAGTGAGTACAATCACCCAGGCGGTAGAGTCACATCCCTGCATCCCAAGTATTAGCCTTGCTACAAGATGGGACATTTCCGGCTCATTTTGTATACAACTTGCAGCTTTAAAGATTTCGGGAACTTGCTGCATTTAATTTGAAATAACTAGTAGTTTGAGCTCGCCCCACTGTAGAGGTGCTTGAGTAAGTTGTCCATTTGGCAGACTCCTGACTTCGATTTCCCATAATTTCCCACCATAATTCCCTCCCAAAAGCCTGAGTGTGCATAAGCCCAAAACCCATAACTAGCAACTCCCGAAACCTACCATTTTGGGAGTCGTGTGGCAGCCCCGGGCCCACCCATCCATCAAGCACCCAAGACACCTGTATCGCTATCCCTTCGAAGGCATGCCAAGTGGATGCGAAGTTGTAGTGGCCAGCAAAGTGTGGAGTTTGTGTATACACAGCCTGATCGAGTTGCGTGAATTAACGCTTGCGGGTATTAATTTTCAGGTGTACAATGTGGCTGCGCCCTCTCGCAGTTTGGCAAGGCACAAACCCCAGGTGAGGTGGCTTTTTCCGACACTCGGAACCCTGGAACGTGAGCAGCTTGGCAGGCTGCCTGCAGTGCCTGCAGCGTGCAACATCCAGGGGCAACAAGGGCTTTATTAAATAAGCATAAATCAGTTGCAATATGAGCGGGCGAACGGGGAACATCTGGAAATCGCAAATGGATCTGGGCACAAAATATTTGCACTGCCTTGGATGCGGGCCAAGGCAAAATAATACTCGTATGTGGAAACTCTGGGAAAAAAAGCGCCGAAGGAGGCGAAAAAACAAACCGGAATTTGAGGGAAATTGGGCAAATTGAATGGGGGGGCTGTGCTGACAGGTGTCCCGGGGGCTTGGGCTGAGGTTGGTGTGTGCTTTCGTTTTGCCAAAACCAATAAATCCATTCAATTCGATTCAATTCGATTCGCGACGGCATAAACAGAGGGAAAAACACCATGGAATTAGAAACGGAAGCCGGCAGAAGGGGCTGGTGCTGGGGCAGGGGCAGCGGCAACAATCGGCGTACATAAATATTGACCGGAAACGGAAGCAGCAAATTGCGCTTGCAATTAGTGAATAATTATGCCTGCGTGCACACACAGGGCGCAGAGATGTGTGCAAATAAACAGGCTGGAGAGTCCTTGACCAGTGATAATTGAACGGCAATCATTACAAAACAAGAACAGTGCAACCAGGAATAGATTACTTCGTTTTATAAATATTTATATGGGTTTCGCCTTAATGAATGCCTTAATAAAGTCGTATTTTGTCTAATCTTTTAACCACACCTGCATATACAAATGTCAATCATTTTTGATGGCCTTTAATTTAGGAAAACCAATTGGGCGCACAATGCAAACGTGTGTTTTCCGGCATATCACATTGTTCATTGACAGTTTCAAGTAGCAATGAATTCATAACACAAACTCATAATCAACAAATGGCCAATGAATATTCAAAAAAGTTTTCATTTAACTTGCCGCAAGGTGTAGAGTTGATTAAATTATTCATGCGAAGTGCTTCAGCTGTTGCATGCAAAAGTCGGGTTGCACTGCCGGGATGCCGGGATGCTTCAAACATTCCAAGCATCCTGCTGCCTGCCTCCTGCCTGCCTGCAAGTACAATATCCTGTTGCCAGCATTCCGCATTTGGTATTCGGTAACCAGGATAATGGGCGCTGCATAACAATAATTGCGATCCAATGAAATGTTTGTGCCGCCGCCTCGGTTCTGAATCTGACCTGAATCGAAGGGCGAATGCGATTACGATGGGAAATGCGAATGGGATTATCTATCGTTATGGTGCAACAGTGCAATCGAGTGTGACTTTGGGGATGTACTCGTAAATGGGGGCATAGGGGCATCCGTACTTGCCGCTTAATTGTTATTAATTCCGCTCCACTTGGCCCCTTTTATTTGTTTTGTTTGTTGCCGTCGCAGAAACCCCGCTATGGCTGTTGCTGCAGGTGGCGCCCATCCGGAACGAGCGCGACCTGGTGGTCCTCTTCCTGCTGACCTTTCGGGACATCACGGCCCTGAAGCAGCCCATCGACAGCGAGGACACCAAGGGAGGTAAGTGCGGTCCTCAAAACGGTTAAGTCCTTCCGCAGCACGATTGCCAGAGAAGCCAAATGCCCGCAAAATTAAAGCGATTAACTTGCTAAATTTGAATGAAAGTCAAACATAATATTGTTCAACATTCCTGGTCTTCCCCTACAAAACACTTCAGCCTAATAAACTATGTGAATTATGGGTAAAATCAATTTATTATTTAGATTGTATCTAATCATTATATTCAAATGGAAAATCTCGTAATTACAAGGCACATATTTCGTTGCCGTACTGCTTGCAAATCTATGCGTTATACACACTTGTAATCGGACCTAGGAGCATCATATATTTGCCTAATATTAAAAGTTATGTTTTTCACAATAATGAAAAGTTTCATAAAAATTGGACTTCAAATAATGACGATACGGACAATACAAAGCTTAGCCGTCCTTGGAATCCCGTTGACGGGAAATCACGACTACAGCTTTTCAAGTAAAAATCAAGCTATAGCAAAGTTATCTAATCAATTTATTATTTTGTATTGAAATTTAGGGTACGTAGGAAATCGCAGAAGCAGCTTACAAGCTGTCTGGAATTTCCCCGGCATCCGGCATTCCTGTGGCAATCGTGCTCTGTGTGTGTTGCACCAGCAATTGTGTGGCCTTTTTGCACTTTACTACTCTACATATCTCCTGTCTCTTTCCATGTCTACACGCCCACACACATATATACAATAAACATGCACCCAAAATTATTGCACACCTGTAAATACCAACAAAACAAACGAAAAACCAAAAAACCAAAAATGCAAACAACATGAATTCGATGCGCCAACACCACAAAATACTCGACCGACACTATGTTACACGCTGTCTCGAATGCATTTCTATCTTGTATCTTGTATATTGTATCTTGTCTCTTTATTCCTTAATGTTTACACTCTTCTGTGTGGATAATGTTGTTGATGCACGATGTGTCGGTGTTGCATCCTTTTAGCGGTTAATCTATTCTTGCCAGTTTTAGGTCTCTCGAAGTTCGCCAAGTTGGCCCGCTCGGTGACGCGGAGTCGTCAGTTCAGCGCCCATCTGCCCACTCTGAAGGATCCCACGAAACAGTCCAACCTGGCGCATGTAAGTGCCATCCACCTTTGGTCGATAACCAAGACCTGATCCTAACCCTAACCTGCCGCTTGCTCCTCCCGCACAGATGATGTCGCTGAGCGCGGATATCATGCCACAGTACCGACAGGAAGCGCCCAAGACGCCGCCCCACATACTCTTGCATTATTGTGCATTTAAAGCAATTTGGGACTGGGTGATATTGTGTTTAACATTTTATACAGCCATCATGGTGAGTGAAATACGATGTTTTCCCGCTCGCCTTTTTAGCGCCTCAATTAAATTGGACATTAAATGTTGCATTCATATTTCGGGGATATCCAGAAAAACAGTTTATTTTATACGAGTACATAAGAGGTGCAAATTATTAGTTAAAGCTTCTGGATTAAATTTTAAAATGCTAAATACAAACTTGTTGCTTAGGCTCAGCCAAAACGAAAGAAATAAGGCCGAAATCCTTTAATCTTTGGCAAATTCAAAAAATTTTAAGTATGAAATATATTAAGTAAGCATTTTCAAAACGTGTTTTCCATAAAAAACTTGAATTCACCTAAGAATATAGTGTAAAGGATATAAATATCCTACATACAATTTTGTATACATTTTATATAAAGCTATAACTTTATTTAGTTATAAAGGGTTGTGTACAATTTACTATATATTTTAGGTACAATTAATTTAGGAATTATAAAATGTTTCTACCTAAAATGTAAAGGGTACTCTACCTGATAGCCTTTAAAACACTATAAAGTATTATAGATTTCAAAAGATTTCAAAATATGCAGTTTTTTAAGTTTTAAAACAGTTCTGAATTA
>JAJJHQ010004419.1:0-15179 GCA_021223825.1 Drosophila ironensis | reverse complement strand
ACAAATATTTGGCACGATTTATGTTGTACCAAGAATCCCCGGAAAGTTACACTAGGCCCATTAAAATTCAACGCGCCATGATTATTAGCCGCACTTACTTTTGCTAATTTCTATTCATAAACCCCCCAGAATATATTATGGCCTTGCCACAACCCGCACGCTTGCCTTTTTTGCGGATGCCCCGCCAATGACTACGATTTGAGCATACTTTTTGACATGGGATCTGTGCGTGGTGCCTGCGGTTGGGGCTTCCCGGAAAAGGGATTACTCACCGCGGGGCAAAGGGTGTTGCCACGTGCGACAGGGCCGCATATGCGACAACGTCTTGCCATAAGCCGATGTGTCGCTTGTCGGCTCGAATTGTGTCTATTTCCGTCAACAAGATGTTAACATTTTCGCTTAAATTGCGCTCAACATAAGTTCCCATCCGGATGCCGCATTCGCAGCCACCCAAATGGCAGTTGCCACCTTTTGCTGCCCCAAATCCCTGCCTGCCGGATGGATCCCAAAACTAAGCGCAAAGTTGCACTTTCTTGTTTCGGCTCGGTTTCCATGTTGCACACTTTTCGTTTACTTATTGTTTAATGACATTTTGCGGTATTTGTTGGGTATACACGGGGCTTGCAGGGTGGCCCTGTTTGTTGTCACTATCATTGTTGTTTGTGGGTTGTGGCTGTCGCAACTTTAAGATAAACGAATGGCCAGCAACAAATCAAAACTTTGTCTGCGATTGCAGCGGCAAAAGTGGCGCCAAAAAGAGCAAGGATAAAAGGGCCAAACAATGGGGCATTTTAAGTTAACCTGGTCGCATGAAATTTAATGCTCTGCCATCAATTAGACCAAGAGGGTGGGCTTTTTGGGGATCTTGGAATACTTTGCATTATTAACTAAACCGCTGGATGTTCATTTCATGACAAGGCTAATAACACTATCAAAGGCGTTAAGACCGGGTTTTTACCTGCATAAAAATCCAGTCAACACACGCTGCCACAATCTCCCGATAAAGCTCTCTAATTAGGCGAATGCTCGGCAACCGGATTGGAGGATTGGAGGATTGCAGGGGGCAGGGGCTCCAGTGAAGAGTTCAGGCAACGACCCGACCCTGCTTCCCCTCCAGACATTAGACATTAATGTTGTCGCCCCATCCAAATGGGGGCTGCCGGGGTCCTGGGGACCTGGGGAGCTGGAGAGCTGAAGAGCTCGAGAGCAGATAGAACAGACAAGTGCACAGACATTTACATGACCAAGTGGCTGCTCGGAGACTGACATCGCGCCCGCACCGATGCCGGGACGGAAGGGCGGCTTATGTTTTATGTGCTTAAATTAATATGCTCCCCCAGTGGATGGAGGTGGCTGGGGCGGGGGCACGAGGACGAAGACGAAGACTTGACAGGACATAAGCAGCGGCATTCGTATCTTGTAATCCAACCTCGGTCCGGACCGGGCCAAGACGACGGGGACGGTGACGGAGACGAGGACAAGGAGCCATGTTAAGAGGCTTGTAACTGCCACTTGGGGCAACAGTTAGGACAACGGCAAATGGGCCGAAAACGAGGGGAATCCGACAACTGTTGCTTAGATAATTGCACCTGTACGCGGCAAGTGGGCCAACATGTTAACGGGTAGCGCTGAATGAAAGATCAGTGCTCCATTAATCATATTTCATTTTGGTTTTCTGTGTAATGGTTATAAACTCGAAATTATCACTCATACGCCATGCTGCACTGGCAGGCAAGCACACAATTTATGGCGCCGGCATATGTTTTAGCTCGTAAAAAATGAACTCACTTCATTGGTGGCAACCTGAAATAATAACTCCCTGAAATATGCATTTAAAAACACAGGCATGTCGAGTTTTAGAGGATTAAAACTGTTTTCCGCTGGTTTTATGTGAATATTTGTATCTTCTAGGTGCCATACAATGTAGCGTTTAAAAATAAAACCTCAGAGGATGTTTCCCTGCTCGTGGTCGATTCAATAGTCGATGTTATATTCTTTATAGATATTGGTGAGTATCTCTTAATCAGCATTTGATGGGCCATATCACCACCGTCTTTTGTTGCAGTTTTAAACTTTCACACAACGTTCGTGGGCCCCGGCGGCGAGGTGGTCAGCGACCCCAAGGTTATCCGGATGAACTACCTCAAGTCCTGGTTCATCATCGACCTGCTGAGCTGCCTGCCCTACGACGTGTTCAACGCGTTCGACCGGGACGAGGACGGCATCGGGTCCCTGTTCAGTGCCCTGAAGGTGGTGCGCCTCCTCCGGCTGGGTCGGGTGGTGCGCAAATTGGACCGCTACCTGGAGTACGGGGCGGCCATGCTCATCCTGCTGCTCTGCTTCTACATGCTGGTGGCCCACTGGCTGGCCTGCATCTGGTACTCGATCGGGCGCAGCGACGCCGACAACGGGGTGCGTTTTAGATCATTGGTTTCAAATGGGTAGTCGCCTCCACAAACTGGTTAATCTCTCGCCATCTCCTGCAGATCCAGTACAGTTGGCTGTGGAAGCTGGCGAACGTAACGCAGTCGCCGTACTCATACATTTGGAGCAATGACACGGGGCCGGAATTGGTCAACGGGCCGTCGCGTAAGAGTATGTACGTGACGGCCCTGTACTTCACAATGACCTGCATGACCTCGGTGAGCATAGAACCATGCGTACTTCAAACACTATATACAATTGTATAATGAAAATCGAACGTATCCTTTTCCGTTTCTGTTTCCGTTTCCGTTTCTGTCTCCGTTTTCTTGACTCTTTTCCAGGTGGGCTTCGGCAATGTCGCCGCGGAGACAGACAACGAGAAGGTGTTCACCATCTGCATGATGATCATTGCAGGTGCTGTGTCCTTAACACGTTCCGTTGCCGCGTCCAAATCTCTTGATATTCCCGCACACGCGTCACGCTTTTCAATCCCGGTTTTGATCGATTCAGTTTCGATACCATTTGAAAGCTAGGCCATACGCTTGCGCCGCTAGAACTAATAAATCGCTCCAGGTTTTGGTGTAGAGCTTCATTCGATCACCACTCGAGAGTAGACCATGCTCATTTGTCCTTTTGTCCCAGCAATGTAGACAGCAACTCGCTCGACTCACTCGCCATTTAATGAATCAATTCGGTCAATCACTGATTGATTGATCGCAGCCAAAGAGTCTCAAATTTTTATCTCCACCCCTTTCTTCTGCTACTTCTGCCGTCATCTAGTTGCACAATTCTTCGCCATGTGTGAGTTGCATTGCGTATTCCTCTCTCTCTATCTACTCGTTACTCCTTACTCGTTACTCGTTAACAAGATATCCCTATCCGAATGTTAGTACATTTGTGCTGTACTTGCGCTACTTCATCGACAACAAAATCAGTCAAGTGCATGGTCGCGACCCCCTGCCCTCGATCTGCCTTCTCAGTCATTGAAGGGTGCCCATATTGTCCCTAAAAAAGGCAGATCCTGCGCAGGGTTCGCTCATATCACTCCCAACAATTCCCAACCCTGTCTCTGTGTGCTTGTCCAATTTGTGGCATTTATTACTGTTCTAGCCGCGCACCTGTGCGTCTTTTCTTCCACAGCGAGTAGGACCAGCGATTTCTGAAAACACACACACACCCCATATCTCGCACACATCACACGCACACTTTCCATAAAAACGGAAAAAGACTATAGGAAGAATATATCTTTTCCGGACACACATTTCAAGTGCTGTTTAGCTGAACGTGTAAAGTTGCTTTGAGTCCCCTACGACTGAAAGAATCTCCAACTCTGTGTGTGCACTCGCCGCTTAATCTGTCTATCTCATCATCGTATCTCTCTCTATCTTTTCTCGTTCCGTGCCTGTGAATCCCCTTGTGTCATATAGCTCTGCTGTACGCCACGATCTTTGGCCACGTGACCACCATCATCCAGCAGATGACATCGGCCACGGCCAAGTACCATGACATGCTGAACAATGTGCGCGAGTTCATGAAGCTGCACGAGGTGCCGAAGGCGCTGAGCGAGCGCGTTATGGACTATGTCGTGTCCACCTGGGCCATGACCAAGGGCCTGGACACGGAGAAGGTGAGTTCGAAAGTCATGCTGACCCTGTAACACCTTTTTCAGGGTACCCAGCCCAGGACACGCATCCGAATGAGGCTGTCGGTTGAATTCTTTTTTTTATTATTGCCCGACAGCTTGATCGAAAATAATTTCAGCGGTTCAAAACCAAATATAGTTAAGGATATGTGTACATCTACATTTTTACATTCCATAAATGCTTTTGTAAATAACTTAGTAGCTACGCTGTGGACTATTTGTCTGTTTTACATACATAGCTAGCTGTGTTATAGAGCTTCGAGCACTTCAGCCTATCACTATCTCTAATGCACTCGGCATACGCACATATACACGCTACACAGAACACTCGCCACTCGTAACTGACGACAACTCGCAACTCGCCACTGGTTTCACTCATTTCTTACCGATTTCTTATTGATTCGCAGTTTCCTAACATATTTGTTGTTCGATTTTTCTAATCATCAGTTAAAATACTCTGTATATTTACATCAACAACTTTGCCAGTTCTTTGATAAAATAACATCTACTTGTCTTCATGTTTGATTGGGTTATATGTGTAAATAGTTTTATATTTCTATGACTATTAGTTATAAAGTTATTTTCATTTAGTATCAACAAAAATGGGAAGATGTAGTTGAAGATATTTGTTAAATGTGATCAAATAATTTTGAACCTTTGCCTTTCACCTCTCGCTTGTTTGTTTGCCCATTCGTTGTGCTTTATCACTCGCCCAACATTCTCGCTCGCTGGAAGCATAAACAACTGCATACTCGTACACCACAAAACTATACCACACACCACAACCTGTACTATTTCTCTCTCCTTAACTCAATTCAATTTAAATCAACTTAACTCAACTCAAATCGATTCTCCGACAAGAAAACTTTTGGTCGCTGCTCTTGCGCTTTGTTTTCCTATTATTTTAAAACTGCTATTTCACGCATACCTAGGCGTAAGATAAAACTAAAAAAAAAAAAAAATCATATAAAGTATGTAAGATGAGAGCCGAATGGCTGAATGGCAGACTGGTCGACGCCGCCCACCCACAGATTGAGATCCAGGTAAGCTGTGGGTGGTGGGGCCGGAAGTACGGATTTGTTAATCTACCACAATTAGCTCTAACATCTAACGAAATCATCTTTGACAGAACCCAGCTAATCGATGATCTTTATCTTCTCCACACGATCTCTATCTCTTTGTTTGTCAATCTGCCCGCGAGCGAAATCCGTGCCAAAACGAAAAGCGTCCGTCAAATTCATGCCTTTAGATGAACCTGAACCAAACGGCGCAGCGTCCCCTGGTGCCATGAAAATCCACCAAAAAAGATCTGAATGCCATTCCGAATATTGAAAAGCAAATCATATTCGAATTTCTATGATCGGGGGGCGTTTGTGCCTTTATTTTTATGAAATACAAACCGATGTTTGGTTCAAGCACAGAACAGAGTTTACCAACAGGTTCAATGCCACGTTGACCAGCCGAATAAACTGACCTTTATACCTATTTCGTTGACTGTAGTTTGTGCCGCAATCAGCGTTCCCCACAATAATATTGAATACACATTCCCACAAAGTATACAAGCCCTCCAAATCAGTGGCTGCTTCCATGGGTTAGGGATCTGGAAACTGTTGAAGCCCGCAACCGGAAGTAGCCCTCGGTGACCACGTCCCCAAATTTTACACACAAAGACATTCACAGTCACACAACCACTTGAAAACTAACACACACACACTAACACCGACACTCGATCAATGTTGTATGTGTATTAGTGTATGTGTGCGTGTCCAAAAAAAGCCACCAAAACTAAAACTTAGCTGAAGAATTCTGCCTCTGCCGCACAGAGAGTGTGGTGTTGATCCCATTCCAAAATGGTTTTGATCCCATTCTTATGCAGGACCTAATCGGCTTATCGAAAACCTATCGATAGCCAAAACATCCCTAACCCCTTCCAATTGTATTCGTATTCGTCCATTCGATTGCGTTCGAATCGAATCGAATAAAGTCGAACCACAACCGTTCGTTGTTCACAATTCGCAGGTACTAAACTATTGTCCGAAAGATATGAAGGCTGACATATGTGTTCATCTAAATCGCAAAGTATTTAACGAGCATCCTGCATTTCGTCTGGCCTCGGATGGTTGTCTCCGGGCATTGGCGATGCACTTCATGATGTCGCACTCCGCTCCTGGGGATCTACTCTACCACACCGGCGAGAGCATCGACAGTCTCTGCTTCATCGTCACCGGGAGTCTGGAGGTGATACAGGACGACGAGGTTGTGGCAATCTTGGGTGAGTCACACGGCCACCGGTCTTCAGATCCGATATAAGTACGCAGAACTATCGCAGAGCTATCAGGTATTGTATCAGGTATTTTATTGTCTTGGATGTTCAACACTGCGTATGAGTGATATGATATTGTTCGATCAGTTTAAAGCTTTTACAGATAGTTCTGTGATAGTTCTTGGCAATTGGTTTTGACTTTTGTTGCCCTCTTTTTGGCAGTGAGACGGTAAACCGTGGGCAATCCTTTTGCGCCCCGTTTTTTTCTTCTCGTATCCTTGCAGGCAAGGGCGACGTCTTCGGCGATCAATTCTGGAAGGACTCGGCCGTTGGCCAGAGCGCGGCCAATGTGCGCGCTCTGACCTATTGTGATTTGCATGCCATCAAACGTGATAAATTGCTCGAAGTCCTCGATTTCTATTCGGCATTTGCGAATAGCTTTGCACGCAATCTGGTGCTCACCTACAATCTCAGACATCGACTGATTTTTCGCAAGGTGGCCGATGTGAAGCGCGAAAAAGAATTGGCCGAACGGCGTAAGAACGAGCCGCAATTGCCCCAAAATCAGGACCATCTCGTTCGGAAAATCTTCTCGAAATTCCGTCGGACGCCGCAGGTCCAGGCCGGCAGCAAGGAGATCGTCGGCGGCTCCGGCCAAAGTGATGTCGAGAAGGGTGACGGCGAGGTCGAGCGAACAAAGGTGAGTGCTCAATTTCGGGGTCAAATTGACCCCATCTGCCATCTATCTCTCTCTGTCTGTCTTTTCGCTATCTGTCTCTGTCTCTCAGTCTTTGTTGCTGTGCAAATTGAGCTTTCCGTGTTATGTGTTGTTAAATTTAAATGTTTGTTTCGTTGTGGTTTCTGGAGTAGCCTAAAGTTGCGTTCTGAGTTCTTTTTTGTGTTTTTTATCGGTCGTTCGATGAATTTCATTAAAATTATCTAAAAGAGATTGCAAAACAAATCTTTAATAATAACTTTAATGAGTATTAACAACCGATAGAACTTTATATGACCGACTGCAGCATTTCCGGTGCTTTTAAGTGGTATAAATGACCTAACCACCTGAGTCGAACATGTAAATAGGACGTAATAAACTATGAAATTTATCGAACTATCCAAAAGTAATCGTTTCCGTTTATGTTTAATTTCCATCGGCTCAAGCTCATCACCACATCCGGAGCCGTGGCTTCTTTGTTTTCAAGTATTTAACCATATAGTTCACCGTTAACCAAACTAATGTTTCTTTCAAAGCCTCACCAATAAACAAGTAATCGAAAACAATTAAAAACCACCAAATCTCACAGCTCCAGCCAGAGTCCAAGCCTCGAGGCCAAAAACCACAGGCACACTTTTGGGCACCAAAGCCGCAACCAACCGGTTGAGGGCCTGGTCGTTGGGGCAACCGTTAGCCGTTTTAGCCTAGTTAATAAACGTTATTGCAGTATTTAATTGCTTTACATACTTAGATATATACTCATAAATATTTAAAAGCGATGTGTATACAAGTGACTTATGCTCGTTGTATGTCTTTCTTTGTCTTTGTCTTTCTTGAACATGCTTTCGCATAAATGCATCAAATAACTATTTACCACAACTCACCCTTCCTCCATTGTTCACCTTCAACCACAAAAACAAACAATAAAACACCGTGCCTGCAATTCTTCGCTTTCTACATGTTCTTCTTCTGGCCTTGTCAATTCTTCTGTTCCTGTGTCTTTTACGTTTTACGTTACCTTTTCTACTGTGCAAAAATTAATGTGAATTTGGCGTAATTGAAACTGAACCCCATTCTGTTAAATTGAACAAAATTACTAACGGAAAATTCTGTATTGTTTTCCCTTTCCACACATGCACCCTGAAACTTGTGAAAAAAAAACCCGGAAACCGTTGTTAATCAAAAAACTGAAACCGAACCAAAATTCCTGAAATGTCCCTGCTTCTCCAACACATTCTCTTTCTCTTTTTCTCTCTCTACTTTCTCTAATTTCTCCCCATAAACTTCTCCATTGTGTCTTGCGCTCGAACCACCACTACTGCTTGCTCCAATGCAACAAAAATGCAACAAAATATAAATGCCTGCTAATTTGAAATTGATCGAATATAATGAAATGAAATGCAACAATCGAAACTATCGAAAATCAACATCAACAACAAATTAAACAACATATACAAGAAGCTACCTGCCAAACTGACACTGACCGAGGACAATCGCATCCTCACCACCGCCGCGGCGCCCTCGCCATCGCCATCCCCCTCGCCCTCATCGGGTCCACCATCTGCGCGCAGTACACGGGCCAGCAAGTGGGGACGCCTCCTGGGCAGTTCAAGCGTCGATTCAGCTAGCGACACCAGCGCCAAGGTAGCAGTCTCGAGAAGTTTGAGCGCCCGCGAAAGTCTCCGAGAGAGCACCGCCCAAGCGCGGCAGAGTAGTACTTCGAGTAGCAATGGTGGACAAGGCAATAAAGTAATTATCGATTACAACTTATCGAATTAACAAATTGACCGATTACCGATCAGCGACTGCCATCTGCGGACGGATCACCGATCAGCTATCATCGATCTGCGATCTACCGTTGGGCATTCAACCAAAACAATACTATACACACAGACCCTCTATTAAAAACACATTTTGTTATTCGAAAACCGGATGCTCGGGATAGATGCAACTATTTCCAATTCAATTCAATTCGATTCATTTTAATTTTACAATCTCAACTCGACACAAAAGCACCTCGCCTATGCGAGAGGCAAATGCAAATTTAAATCTTCAAAATTGTTGCATGCAAAAACTGCAATGATATCATAAAGCGATACTGAAGGATCAAACTTCTTAAATCAAATTATCTCAACCAACTGTAAAGTAACTTAAAAACACTTGGTTAACTTTACCCTTAAATGTTTATTAATTTGCACTTGCATTCGCATAAACGTGGTCACTTTGAAACCAAGAAAGAAATTAAGCAAACAAGCAAAGTGAAAGTGCTTGCTTGACTTTGGGTACATACATTTTGTTAATGATAACTTTTGTATCTTTCATTTGCTCTTCTAACTTTTTATTCTGTAAACAATATCTTGATACCGATCTCTTTTGCGTTGACTATTCGATTATCATTTCGTAATTGAAACCATTTTGACAATTGTGCAATCGAATTGAAAAGCATTTACAATTAAGCAAAGTAAGTTGACGATAAATTAGTTTGTCTCTAAGCTATTTTAGTTGGCTGTCCCCACACAAATGGCACACGATCCACTGTTTTCGTTTTCGACCAATCGTTGGCCGATGAGCGGGCAGGGTATTGGCTAGTTATTGCTAGATCTACACTTATTAATGTATTGCTAAAAAAAGCATCGATTATTTATCGATAGGCCGTAAGCTTGCCCGCTTGCTGACCGATTTTATTTGTAATTTAGTGCGCTTAGAACCGCCCCTTTTCCCCCTTGCACACAAAAAAAGAGAAAAAAAACCCCCTGCCACGCCCCCAGCAAAGCGCCTTTAGATTGTTAAAACTGCAACGACTTCCCGAAAAGAAAACCAAATTGATATGTTTCTCTATTTCCGTTTATCGTTGAATTTTTCTCTCTCGCCCGCAACAACAACAACCAACCAACCACTACATGAACAACTTGAATATGAAAAAAATCTGAAAAAAAACAACAAAACCAAAACATTGCCTGCCTTGCTACAACAACAAACAAATACAATTCAAAATTCGGAACCAACAATCAACTGCAACTTTAATTGGAACCAAAAAAACAAACAAATTCAATGCACCTGCACTTCTGCAACAAATCCGCAACTGCAACTGCAACTGCAACCAATGCAATGAAAACAACAACCATCGATCTGCCAAAAACTAAAACCAAACAACCGACAAATTTGTAACCTAACTTTCGACAACAACTCAACACTCTTTCTCCCACCTTTCTTTACCCCCCAAAAAAATGTGCAACCTGCTACTTGCAACCCGTGCTACCTACAACCCTCAACCTGCAACCTGCAACTTGCCTGCCTCTGCCTCTGCCTCAACATCTATCTGTACCTCTTCCTCCTCAACCTATCTGTATCGCCGCCTGTTTGTCCCGCATTTTGCATCCGCATCCGCCCATCGTTCCATTAAACCGTCACCTCCAGGTTTTCCCCAAGGCACCCAAGCTGCAGGCCAGCCAGGCCACCCTGGCCCGCCAGGACACCATCGACGAGGGCGGCGAGGTGGACTCGTCGCCGCCCAGCCGCGACTCGCGCCTGGTGATCGAGGGAGCGGGCGCCGGCGCGGGCGGAGCAGGAGGAGCTGGCCCGGGCGCAGGAGCGGCGGCCACGGGTGCTGCCGGTGCCCAGGGGGCCGGATCATCGGGCGGAGCTGGAGGAGGGGCCGGAGGGTCGGGCGAACGGAATCTGGCCCTCGAGCGGGAGCGGCAAATTGAAATGGCCAGCTCGCGGGCCACCACATCGGACACGTACGACACGGGACTCCGGGAGACGCCGCCCACGCTGGCACAGCGCGATCTCATCGCCACCGTGCTGGACATGAAGGTGGATGTGCGGCTGGAGCTGCAGCGCATGCAGCAGCGGATCGGCCGCATTGAGGATCTGCTCGGCGAGCTGGTCAAGAGACTGGGCACCGGTTCCGGTCCTGCCCCGCCGCCGCCGGACAGCAGCGGTCAGACCACGCCCGGCGACGAGATCTGTGCGGGTTGCGGCGCGGGCGGCACACCCACTGGCGCTGGTGGTGGTGGAGCATCCGGCTCGATAGTGACCACACCCGTGGACACTGTGATAACCATTTCATCACCGGGAGCCACAGCAGCGGCGGCAATAGCAGGAGCGGGAGCGGGAGCTGGCGCTGGAGGTAGCGGCCTGCTAAATCCAACTGGCGCCCAGGTTGTGGGTGTGTCGAGCGCGGGAGGCAACGGCCTGGGGCCGCTGATGCTCAAGAAGCGACGCTCGAAGAGCAGGAAAGCACCGGCGCCTCCTAAGCAATCCGGCACCGGCACCGCGACCGCACGCGATCCCACGGGCGCCTCCGGATCTGGCACGACGATGGCCCCAGCGCCAGCCGAGGAGTACCATCCCTCGGACACATCGCCCACGACGGCTCCCTGCGAGCTGCTGCATCTGCGTCTGCTCGAGGAGGACTTCACCGCGGCCCAGCAGCAACAGTTGCCCCCGACGTCCGGGGGGGCTGCGACCACGCCGACTCCGCCAACGGGCAGCGTCAGCGGAACGCCCACAACAACGCCCACGGGCAATGGGCCGAGGGGTTCCAAAAGGGAATTCCTTTAGCCCACAATGCCGGAGATTTTGGAGACGGCTTCCGGCGAGAGCAGCAGCAGTCAAGGATAGGAAGAAGAATCTGGAGGAGGAGGAGAAGGAGGAAGGAGTAGCGGCCCAGCCACGCCCACTCGCAAGCCTACGCCTACGCTTAGTTAGTCTATACATTTAAGATACAGATCTCGAACTCTTGAGCCACAACCAGACACATGGATCTCAATGCAAAATGCAAAAGTCCAGGGCAACATAGTTTTCGTCATTATCGGCAGGCTTTCCCGCTACAAAATTTTTCGAAAAATGTTTCAAAATCAAAAACAAATCTCTTCCGAAATCAGAAATTTATAATCACTTTGCAAATTTTTAAAACAATTAAATTTTCCATCAAATCAACATAAAATAATTAATTTAGTTTTTTTTTTTTTCAATTAGAAAACATTTTTGGAAACAACGAAGATTTTGTGGTTCTAGTAGAAATTCTTAATACCTATTGTTCGATTCGAAACAATCTTGAAACGAAGATGGAAAAATATGTTGCAGTGGATTTGTGTAGATATTAAAAAACACAAGAAATATTTTTTTGTTCGCTGCTAAATCGAAACTCTCTTTCTATCACACACACTCTGAATGGAAGTGCTCGATACTCGGTATTCGATACTCTTTAACCGATACATGATTACGATAACGATAGCGATAGCATAAGCGATAAGGATAAAGATAACGTTTAAGGCAAGCATATTGCTTACGAATTTGCTACATTTACTGCAATTATTTACCTTTATATACAGATATATAGAGACTCACATACAGAAAACCATTGTAAAGGACACTCAAACACACAGATATAGCTGTATATATGGATAATTTTGTGATAACTGCTAAAAGAAGGCAAAAGCCGGAGAAAAAACCAAACAAAAAGCTTACAACCAAACCGAATTAGCTATCGAAACAATGCCCGTGAATTGTACATAGCCTATAACCTAACTGTAGAAAAGGATACAAGCCACACAACACACACCCATACACACCCACACACAATCTCATTGGAAAGTGGATCGAAAATGTATAGGTTTATATAGTTTTTGGTGATGGGAGCTTGCTGAGATTTACATAAGCTTTTGCCGAGCTGAAATGTACAGTCACCACAGAGATATATGGATATAACCCGTCCTAACTAAACGAAACTAAACTAAATGAAACGAAACTAAGCTAAACTAAAAACTTACCTAACGAATCTCAGCGCAACTTAACGAAACGCGGCTTGAGCACTTCGCACTCGCACTGGCTTGGCTCCATAATTATCGTATACTCGTATAATTTTAGGCCAACAGCAATCGAGAAAATCTCTACCTAACAAACAACCAATAGTTAACTCAGCAACACAGTAATGCCTCAGCAAGGTGGCAGCAAACATTGCAAACATTGCAAAACTCAAACAAAAGTCAGCAAAAATGTGGCCGCTAAACGAAACGACAATCGACAGACCTAAGATACAAAAAAAACTAGAAAAAGATGATATTACCAAGCAAACAAATTAAGGGATATGAATAGAAGAATTCTAGCGAATATCAAAACCGATTTCTTTGGGCATTGTAAATATTTGAATTAAAAAACTTAGCAAAATACTATATATTACCCATTGTTTCACACCCACATTTTGTGATAAAAATTAGCTAAAGCAAAACCAATTGACAGAGAAAACGCGGTATTATATAGAAAACCCCTTAGATAATTGTTTACGCTGGCATTTGGATAGGCTTGCACTTGGCATATACATATATGTATATATAGTATATATATAGTTTATATATACACTTAGAACCGTGCCCTACTCTGTGGCATATGCATATTCCTCAGATATATGATGTATATGTGTATATAGGCTGTTTAGGTAGAAGAGTGTGTCCCGGGCAGCTTAGAGGCAAGGTTTCATTATGTTTAAGCATCGGTTTGAAGTCCACTTGAATATATGAAAGTTCAGAGTTCGTTCGGTTACCGTTTTGATTCTCGCCCAGTTGATACATACATACTACATATATGAATTTGATATTTGATACGTTAAAGCTTAGCTTCGACCGGGGCAGACGCCGCCCCATTAGCAATACCATTACGTGCTGTCTTCCACAGTAAACGGGCAAGCGAGAGGGTTAGGGGTCGAGGCTTAAAGTTGGGGGCGGGTCTGGCTGTCTGGCTGTTGAAGTATGAAACAAAAAAAAAAAAATAACAATGAAAAATACAAAAAAATTCCAGTTACTTAGTTCTAGTTGTAGATTTTTCGATTCCCATTACCGGGGACCTTAAGGGGGTCAATCTCTCGTCAAACCAAAAGCAATTCAAGTGGTATTAAAACTGAGAAAGAAGCAAAAGTAACACTCACACGCACACTCACACAGATACATTAGCCCCCTCGGCCACACTAATACATATACGTATTTCCAAAACTAACGAAAATGAATCAAAAGTTTAAAGATAGCGGAGGAGAGACGATTTGTTGCATACGTCTAGGCGCTAATTTGTAGTTGAACGTTTAACGAAAGTAGCAGGCTCACTGTAAATAGTTTTTTTTTATAACTATACGAATATACAAAGACACTTAAGCTTAATGATATAGATAAATGTCTAAAGTTAAATATACGGCAACTGAAACATAACGAAAGCTAAGACGCACCTACGGCCACTAAAGGGAAACCATAAAGCGATTAATGCAGCCACCCGATTCCACATTCCCAAGAAAGTCTCTCTATACGTTTTCCGAGTACATTTCATGTCCAATAAATTACCTATATGATAGAGGATTCGCAAATTTTGATCTCTTGCTTTTTCTCGCTATTGCATCCAGCTCTATAGGTTTTTTTTAGTTATTTATTTTTTTTTTTTCGTTTATGTTAGGATTCAGATACAAAATCTTCAAATATAGAAATAAACAAGACAAGTAGAGTTCAGCAAACTAGAAACACAGAACTAAAACTAGATTAAGCAAACTAAAGTAGGCATTGAAGACAAAACTAGGCAATGAAAAACGACAAAACCTAAGTAAGAATCGTGCAATTACAAATTTTAGATCAAAGCTAAGCGGGATAAAATACAAGCCCCTGTATATACTTGTGAGGAATTGCGAAACATGCACTCAAATTCGACAAATCGAACGTGTATATACACCCAGAGAATAATACCACAATAACCCGAACCCCCACACAATTTGATGCTATGTGTTTATGGTAACGTTCTGGCCTCCACTTTCGCCCAGAAATTGCCCAATTCAGTCTGATATTTATACTCGTAGATCGCCAGGCCAGTGAAAAAGAAACCAAACAACAAAAATCAAATTAAAAAACAGCTTTGGCTTGGGATACTGATGAACCATATTAATATTATACGTATATACAATACATGATTATATTAAAGTACTTGTATATATGCTTATACATATTTGGGTGTGTATGAGATACTTCTAGTTACACCTAGAGTGGAGAAAACGATAATGACCTAACAAAATTAAGCTTTTATACGCCAGAATTTTTTTCTAAACCAAACTATAATGGGAAAACCAATCTAAGACAAAACACCTAAGAGTATACATACAA
>JAJJHQ010004373.1:87919-112399 GCA_021223825.1 Drosophila ironensis | reverse complement strand
GTTGAAAAAATGCTTCTCCTGTAAAATTAGATTTTTCTACATACGATACTTTCGCGGAAATGCGTCGATATGGTCGAGTAATGTCTTATCGCAAGGGATTCTCAAGACACCAGGTTAACTTAAGATACATTTTGGCAGATACGGCACGCCTTATCCTATTGGTTCCCAGCAGTCCACTGCTCAAGTTCCCAGTAGTGCAGTGCACAGTGGTCGATTTAATAGACCAAAAATAAAACAAGTAGAAACAAAATAAGAGCTAGAGACTTATTTTTTTCCAATATGTCCGTTTATGGGAAAATATGTCGTAGAAAATACAGGTTTAGGCAAATGACGAAAGCGGAAAGGGGCGTGGCAAAAACGTTAAATAAACTACATAGAGAGAGAGAAGTGAGACCCAAAAAATTTGCATAAAACCGAATAGATTTTATTTCATTTTGCGATGTGTTATTGTTTATATTAAATGTAGCATCAGTGACCTGCCGAGAGGTGTATTTTTGTGTATAGATAGATTTCGGATGAAGAAATAGTTGTGATCCCCCTCTTACCCCTTAATGAAACTTAGTTTGTAATTCTAGTGAATGTTTCTTAATCTATGTTGTAAATGTCATATTAATTTTTTTCCAACCTTCTGAGTTATTCTTGTTTTTGTGTTCGCGTAAAGAAATATTTGAAATTATGTTAAAAAAAAGGTTTTTTTTCGAATATTTTCGGCCCTCAACGTTTGGGTTTTGCCAACATTTTTAATTTTTTTTTTTTATTTAATGGGTCTTTCTAGCAGTACAGAAATTTTCAGCTTTTTATTCCAACTGAAAGTATTTTTGGCGGCCTTTGCCATACAAGATCAACCACTGTACAAAGCGGTTGTGGTTCAAAGCGGTTGGAGTTACCCGAGTATGTTCACAGTATGTGCGCAGCTAACACCATTACTTCCAAGGTTAATCCTCTTCGTAGTGATTTTAGGGGAAGAGGTCTGAGAGACATTTCGCCTTTTGGTGGCGCTCACTAATAGTGAGTCACTATATGCCATTCTG
Source organism: Drosophila ironensis (assembly GCA_021223825.1). NCBI lineage: Eukaryota > Metazoa > Arthropoda > Insecta > Diptera > Drosophilidae > Drosophila > Drosophila ironensis. The sequence continues at coordinate 111,368 of JAJJHQ010004373.1, read as the reverse complement.
ACTCCAGTCAGTCATTATTTCTGACTTTAGTCAGTCAGCTTGTTATGGCCACTAAACTATCGATAGGGGGAGTGGGGACACCGCCTATCGGGAATCGGAGGTGTGGTAAAATACTCTGGGGTCTTGGTGAGTGGAGATTTGAAAAGTTGAGGAGTTGGTAACGTGATGTGAAGAAAGCCAAGCAAAAAAATATATAACCCTAAGACAGGAGGGAAAGGATAATACGCCTGCACTGGACGACGCCCAGTTGGAGAAAACAGAGGGTGAGTGGTCGAGGTAGGGAGTGGAGCCTGGATGAAAACTAAGGCTATTCATTCCAGACCCGACTGTGACGGACCAGTGCCTGCGGAAAAAATTTGGGTTTTTGGGGTTAAGTCGGCGCGGGCCATTGAACCGAGGGACTGGCCAGGTGACCCTGAGGCGTCGGCCAGGCAGATCCCGCACTCATCCCACACGTATGATTGATCAAATTGGTGAACTCCACGGCCCCGAGACGCTAGAGTAACGGCCAAGATAGGCCCCATTAGAATAGACCCCGCCAAGATAGGCGAAGGAGGACCGACACGCCTGCAAAGGGGCGGCAACGGGAGCCCGACGGCTTCAGCAAGTTTTTTTTTTTATGTATCGTTTTAGTTTGTTTAGTCCGGTCGTTATTGTTTTTTTTAGTGGGGATCAGTGTCCAAAAAAAAAGAGGGGGTATTTATTTTATTTATTTAATAATTTATTTATTTATTCTATTTATTTATTTATGTTAATTTATTATACTTATTTATTTATTCGTTCGATCTATTTATTCATGATGTTTATTTATTTATAATTATATTTATCTTTAATGTGTTCCTTAATCGTTTGTAAACAATACGCCATCCTTGTTTTTGGTAGAGATTCCCTTAAGAGCTCTTAGGCAGGATCAAAGCTAATTGGGAGGTGTGGTACTTTTAAGCAAAACGAATAAAATTTATAACGAGGAACAAAAAAATATAAATATGAAGTAGGTTTCCTTTCGGGGAGGAGGCGCAGCGCCGCTGGGAGATGTAAGCAAAAATAGTCGGGCAAGATTATCTTAGAAATAGGGGCACACGCCACAATATGAAGGTGCAGGCGTGGTGTCACGGTCGGGAGGGACACGCACCATTGCTCCAGCAACAGCAGGAGGATCCCGTGAAGGGTACCTATCTCCGCCCGGTGGAGTTAGTCTTTTTGGTGCCATAGATGTTTGTTTATTTTTTTTTTTTTTTGTTATGTCTGAGGGGCAGACGGGTTGGAGAACCCGCGACCCGAATGAGCTAGCCGGATCGCCCATTGAAAACTCACACAGGGCCAAGTTGGTCATTAACAAGCTTGGAGATAATTGCTACTTTATGGACTTGTCTTTTCGCGATTTTCACTGTTAAGCGAGTTTTTCTCCACACATTTTTTCAAGATTTTGTGTAAATAATTCGGACACTCCGATCAAAGTAGAGACCTCGGATTCGAATTCAGCAACCCCAAAACTCCGAAAATTGAATTAGCGACGTCTGTTGGCAAAAATCATAAATCTCTTATAGGTGTCGCTTTACTAACAACAATATCTGTGACCAGAAGATGGTGCCTTTTGAGGAAGATGGTGTGACCGGAAGATGGTGCTTTTTAGGGAAGATGGCTTGCAAAAATTCTTGACTGAAGCCTTCACGAGGGTGCCGGCTGGTCAATGGACACCGTACCTCCTCGAACCGAGGGGTATGAAGTACCACCGGCACCTGGCCCCAGGTGTCACTTGGCGATAGGGGGTGCGATGTTTAGCCAAGGCTTGCCCTGCACCACTCGCATACCAACACACTGCGTGAGTTCAGGGGAAGCTACGATAGTAGCACGACCTCTCACCAGAGGAGGCAAGCAGTCTCATACAAGAAGAGAAGTACTGGAAATCTTCATGCTACCTAAACAAGCAGAAAATGATCATGTATGGAACGAGTACAAGATCAGGCTGAGTGACTTCAAAAAAGAAGTCCGCAAGGCCAAAAGAAACTCGTGGCAAACCTTCTGCTCCGGTATAGAGAAGGCTTCAGAAACCACAAAGTTTGGAAAGCTACTAGCCGAAAAACAGATGGTTTAAAGGCAACTAAGAATGGAAGGGGGACGATGGACGAAGGACAGCGAAGACGCCGTCCGAACACTTCTGGATGCACACTTCCCAGGTTGCATTGAGGCCAGCAAATCCATGCAAATCACGCCGCTCAAATCACAGCAGGTGATGCCAAAAAATCGAATCACCCTCGCCAGGCCCCGACGAGATCTTCCCAGCAATGCTGCAAAAGGTCAAAACGAAGATCTCTTCATGGTTACGAAACATATTTATAGGGCCTTGAGATAAAGCCACAGGCCAGGAACTTGGATAACGGCAAGAGTGGTATTTCTGCTTAAAACAGGCAAATGCTTTCATTCCTTCCCAAAGACTACAGGCTAATAAATCAGGCTAATAAATACAGGCGCCCAAAATTTCAATGCTATTATAATGTGAAAACAGGTGACACTGAGAACCGGGTATTTATAGTCGAGACACTCGACTATATGCAGACGCCGATCCACGCCTGCAAAAATTTCAAAAATATTAGGAGAAATAATATTTAATCACTTGATAATCTATTATCGATTATACTCATTTCATAAACATTTATACAATTGTATTGATTATTTCAAATTTTTAACGCTTGAGCTAACGCGATTGAATGCGATATTTTAAAAATAAATATGTATGTACAAGTATTGAGTTCTCGTATTTATACATACGAGCAGTCCACCACGCACACTTCTGCGTTGAAATCTCTGGCGGCTATAATTTTAACCACCGGAAAGCCAGGCGGTCATTGAAACCGTTTAAAGTCGAGACATTCGGCTATTGCCGTATCGTATTGTTTTCTTTACATTTTTTTGCTGTCTGGAAGACGGCATGGCGGGATAGCTCAATCATAGACTTTTTGCCAAATTACATCACAAAAACTATGCTAGCTCCAGCATTTACCAATACGCCGCCGAAACTGTAAACACTCGACGTAGGCCCCAGAAACATAAAAACCCTCCGCGACACACTCACTTAATGACGGTGCGACGTGGGCCCAGTCATCGAAACACACAACCATGGTGCTGATTTATCCATGGGCATGAACAACAATTTTCACGTTATAGTGGGAAGCGCCAGCCTGGAAGCCCATTTTCCTAAGACTACTCTGCTATTGCATGTTTCCAAAACCTGTAGCTTTCTCACCTGCTGTAGATTTCGTGTTTGTCTCCGCTTTCTTCGACCGTGTAAATCAATTAGATCGAATGTATATGTGCATATATGTATGTACTTGCTAAAAGTCCTAAGTAAAATGGCGGCATTTGTTTGCAATTGCAGCTGGTTTATTTAGTTTATTGCATAGTTTATATTATTAATTTATGGTATAATATGGTGGTCACTGTTTGGATTCAATTACAATATGCATTAGCTAATTGGTAGAAGATATAATTGTTGTACCAAATTCTTATTTTCACGTTTTGTCTTTTTATTAACTACCTTTATCATGGTTTATTTGTGTCATTTCGGGTTAACTCATTCCAAAATACGGTAGAATGCCTAAAATTAGAGCACCGTGCCTGCATTAGATATTTGTATGCTTCATACATATACAGTTAATTTATTGCAAACATGTAACATGTAACGTATAACTCATTTTAAAGCTACTTAAAAATAAATGTTGAGGGTTAATATAATAGATTTATTTTGTTTTATTATCGAAAAAATATGATACAATTATCACATAAAAGTAATAGATTTATTAGGTTCTTGCAAATGTATGAAAATAGCTAATGGAGGCAATAATGTAGTTTATGTCAATGTATTCTTGACCAGCATGAACAGCCTTGTCGGATAAACGCCATCATCGACGAGACAAAGATCAAATTTTCATTTAGAAAATATGCCTTTTTTAAAGAAATTCCCTGAAAGAGCCATTGACCACTGCGTTCTTACTTAAATTTGTATAAAAATTGAATAATGTGACTATAATTTAAAATATTTCCCTATTCAAAATTTATTATTTATCACCCTGTTCTTTTTCGTTTTATATTGCATTAATTTTAAGACTCTGCATTGACCAGTCGACAACGATGACTCGACCTCAATATTTGCTCGTTGTGTAATCGAAAGTATCCCGAGGGGCGTAAAGCGCACTTGCCACAACATTGCGCCTTCGTGCGACACGGGGTTTTAGTTAGATAGATGTATGAGTTGCATGTGTTTGGCTGTGTGTATTAAATAGTGTTGCCGTTCATTGCAACATTTTGGTGGTAGGCAGGTATCTGCGTTGCCTGCTCTGCTTCGCTTAAATATTTTTTTGGAAGCAAGTTCTCTCCAATCCAGTTGCTTTTGGAGTGAATTGGACAGTTCGGTTAGCTTGATCAGGTTGCACCACCCCATGCTCCATGCTCCATGCTACACACTCCAGTCCGAATCAAGATCTCCCCGCCCCGACTCCTGCCTTTATTGACTTTTGCGAAAATTGATCATAAAAAACATTCGTTTGGTTTCCTCTAGTCGACCTGCAGTTTTTGTTTTAGTTTCGGTTGCATTCCCATTCGCAGTTGCAGTTGCAGTTGCAGTGTGCAAAGTGTGCAACTTGCAGTTTACACTTTCAGTTGTCGGTTGGTTTTTGCGAGGGGCCAAATATAATGCCTTCTGCTTGTTTGCTTTGCTGCGCTTTTCCACAAAACATGCTCACTGCCTTCGTGCGACTCCGAGCAACGACTCCAACTCGAGATCCGAGCAAACTCCAATTTTCCAGCGCTTCCAACTTCGAGAAATGAGCGGTGCTTGATCAGTTGCGGTTTTTACTTTCATCGGTTCGGTTGTCGACATCACCATCGCGCCAACTACATTCGAGAAACAACGTTGAATAATTGTGCAAAGCCCAAAGTAAGTAGTAATGCCATTCGCTCTTTGTTGCATTGGCTTTGCTTGACTTTTGGGCCAATACTCATCCAATTACCACCCACAACTATTTGCCAGTTGGTATTTTTTTCCATGTTTTTGTTTTGGTTTTCCCGAACTGAGAAACTCTCACTACGACAATGCCAAAGCACACATTCTAGGGCGGATCGCCTAATGATAGGGGGGATTGATCCGCGAATCAAACTGAAATTACATAATCTTGCAATACGGGAAAAAATGGGCAGCCTGTGCCAAAGATCTTCGTCACTCCTCCACCAGACGATGCCCGGAAGTTATATAATGCCAATGGATCCAATAACCTCCCGACGCGTCGGTACTTTCCAGCTTGGCCAGGCTATCTTACCGCAGCTCCAACATTATGGTCGAATCCAGCTCCCAGCATTCGGCCGCGAAAGCGACAAGTGGCGGTGGTCCCAACACGTTTAACTAGTTTTTTTCTTTTTTGGTTTCAGGAAACTGCAGGTTTCCCAGATCCCATTCAGTTCAAATACTGCTTAAAAACCAGGCTGCCCAGATAACAATCTAAATCGAATAGCGTCGCAAATTGATTCTTGTCAAACAATAAGCTTGCTATAATAATACCCCAACATCTGGTTCAGGGTTGGTCCCTGAATTGCCCTAGCTGTAAACACTATCAGACAATATTCCGTGCGATATTCCGTGCAATATTCTAGTGCCCAAATTTTCTTTTCAAAAAAAAAAAATTATTTTTGGATTCAGTATGTATCAAAAGTAAATGTTTGTTTTAAAAAAAATTTTATTTTTGCTCGGATCGAGTTTTATATGACTATAACCTTAGACCGCCTAGAGGCGGCTTTGGGCAGCTAGACCAACAAAAAATGAGGTAATCAATTCTTTTGTTCACATGTGTTATTTTAAATGATATTAAGATGAGCACCAAAAACAAACAAAATAACAATTAATACTAAAGTTACTTAAATTCACAAAACTTCAAATATTTGTATACAAAAAGTTCGTTTACTTATTGGTGATGAAAATCATAGAAACAGTCTTTTTTCTGGGAAAAGCACAGGTTTATATTACATTTACGGCAGACAATTTGAGTTTCGGAAGTACAACCAGGAAGCTTACAAGTTTTTTTTTTAGCGCGTGATAAAAACATTAATAAATGCTCGACATAACGAACATTATTAATCGGTAGAAAAGTTTTCCTCCCTGTCCATTTATTTTCCTTTCCATCAACTTGTCAAGGGCGCCCGGGTCCTTGTGGCAGATTAGGAGTTTGTAGCATACAAAGCACATATGCGATCTCTGATCGAAAGTTTGGCAATTGGTATTTTGCGTTATTAGCGTCTGGCTGGTTTATTCGGTGGAACAAATGTAAGCGTTTACCATGGCCAAATCAAGCATATGCGTAAATAGTAAATAGTACTTGTTGCTCTTTACGGGAATTTTATATCGACTTATAAGTCCGTCCATTAAGTCGACACCGCCCATGTGGCTGTTGTATTCGTGGATAACATTTCGGCAATTTATGTCAACATACTTTTTTTCGGAACGAACAAAACGTAAAACCTGACTTTTTGGATTCGTTTCATTCAGGAAAGGCTTTGTGCCCGCGTAAGTCGAAACAAGTTGTATTGCCTTATTGTCGCAATCGAACTTGAAGGTGACAACAATTTTGCATAAGGAGTAGGACTTCCGCTTGAAGTTACCCAAATATCTCTAGCCAACAAAGAATCCGACTCTTTCAATCGCTTCTTCATCTTCCTCATTGACAGGAAGTGCTGCCTCGCAAACATCATTAGTCAAATCGTCCTGCAATTCTTCTTCTCCATCCGTATCAATGTCAAAATCAATAGAATTTAAAAATTTTTCAATCTCCACGTCGGAAAGAGCTAATAGTTTATTCACTTGTCGTCGTTCCATGTCTACTGAAGCAATTATTTGGACTTAAATATGTCATTGGTTGTTTCCCTTTCAAACTTACCTCATACATTTTTTTCCCGAATTGTCCCAAGACCGCCTCTAGACGGGCTACTTTATAAATGCAATAAAAAGCTAACGAAAACTTATTTTTAGTGTGGGTTGCGTATTTTGCGTCCGTGAGACTATCAGCAACACGGTACAATTTTTTTTCCAGCAGCAAACTATTTATAATATTTTAAAAAAATATTTACATTTTGCACTTGTTTCAAAATAATTACTTCGTCCGAGTTGCACAAATTTTCTACTTCAAATGAATACAGCAGCTTGCGCAAGCTCTAGTATGTATTCCAAACGCAACCAACTTAATTTTTGGAATTCTCCGAATTAGAAAAAACGCAAAACCGAGTCAAAAGCAATGAAAAGAATAAAATAACGATAATTTTATGATTACCCGTCTAGAGGCGGTCTTGGGCACTAGAGGGATAAGCATCTAAAAACTCCAGTTCTTTGTTATTTTTTTCCGGTTCTTAAGAAAACAAGATAAAAGTGATTTCATTCGCATTTATGTAGCAGCGAAAAAAAACTTCAAGACAGATTTTTATTTAAAGAAAAAAAAAAAAAACTGCTGTTTTTACCCTTCAATAACCCTTCAAATCTTAAGAATATCTATATTGGCCCTAAAAAATATGGTCCGTTGAAGTTTCTAAAGGCATACACTATAGTGATGCTCACTTAATATATCGTCCATTAAAATTCAAATGTCGGGAATTCGGAAATATTCGGCAACCATGTACGTTAAGGTACAAATGGTAACAGGGAGAAGGCGCATATTTGTCTATATGTACATATGTGTCCCTGAAATAGCAAGAGCTAAAGATATTCTTACCTGCTAAATTAATTTGCTGGTTGTTATTGAAATTTGAAATGGAAATATTTAAAGAAAATATTTAAATAGATACATGGTTGACCCGAGAAATCTTTAACGATAGCGTTTCTACTTGATTTAATACTTTACTATAGGCACAGAAAAAACATATATTTGATTCTCAATATTTATGCATGCCCCTAAAATAAGGAAAAAACTGAGAACCGATTCAAGACACTCGAATATAGCCGTTCTTACTTGTTTTACAACTCGAAAAATGTTAGGGACGTGTATGTTACATACATTTGCACAAACTTAATTTACCATTTTTAAGGTACAAAGGTACATTTTTGTGTGTAAAATGAAAATACAAACATATGTATGTATGTTATTACAAAGCTTAGAATGTTATTGTTTATCTTAAGCTGTGATTTGCAAGGCCTCTGATATTTTGACGGAAAATACTGATACCTACCATTTTTAAAAATGTATGTATTTTATAGCAGATTTTTTTATTGTTAATAGTTCCGCTTTTCCGTCCTTACAGTTGCCAATCCAGTCAAGGAGTTAGATGAAGTTCGATATAGCAACACAATGAGAGCGACGGAACACACCGGCGAAATCAACTGTGCGCACTGCTTCCCCCGGGAAAACCAGCAGAACACATATGACATAGGATGCAGTGTAGCTTGAACATTGCACCACAGATTCTAAAATCCAGAAACTACATTCCTAAAAACAATCGCTTTCGATTCGAGAGGCTATCACGGAAGAGCGTACTGAAACAGAAGCCTGAAACCTCAAATATGCCAAGGGCAGAGTCCGCTCCACTTGTGACCTTGGTCAGCCTGCTCCTGTTTTTGTTTCTACATTCCGTGACCTCGCTCGGGACTCTAAAGGAGACAGCGGAGGCTCTAAGCTCAAAGCATAATCGGTTTTCAGAAAGCAGCAATAACATCACAATTCTGCACGAAGTGATCCCAGAACCAGTGCTAAAGACAGATGAGGAGCCACCGCTGACACTAAATACCCACGAGGTCTTGCCGCTTAAGCCATTGAAAAAAAAACCCTTTCTGCCGCTCGAGAAGATACTGCCCAGCAGTGAATATGTAAAGCCTCCGCCCCCTCTCAAGGACTATGAACTACACTCTGTCACATTTGACTTTAACTTGGGCGACCTCGAAGATCTGGATCACGAGGTGATCAAAAAGGCCGATCTGACCAGCCAAGATGAGCATATCCTTGCCAGTGACAGCGGTTACAGACCCGCCGCCAAAGCCTACGAGAACGAAAAAGTTTTAATCGACATTGCAGAACTCCCTACGGAGCCCACCACTTCAACGCTACCGGGAACGACAATACTAGCCGGTGGGCCGCTTTCCACATCTACGCCGACCACCCACATATTAAAGATTCTGAGGAACAATAAGCCTCAGGTGGCACCCAAGCAGGGACGGGATTTTCTGAAACAAAACGACGATGACATGCAGTTGAAAACCCTGGGCAGCACAATCAACAGTATTAGTCGATATTTGGGGGCAAATGGCACAGGCAGTGCGGGAAACAGCAGTGCGCCGGAGGGTCTATATGGGCAAGCCAACTATTTCCAAATAGTAGCCAATCTGTACGATCACTTCTACTGGCAAATCACCGAAATCAGGACGAGGGTGCGCACAGGTTGCGGCCTGGAGATGCAGGCGTACCTTACGGCTCTTCACTCCAGCTACGAGTGGGCTCAGAAAGGTATGTGCAGCCCAGCCTTGGTTTTTGCATCATATGACTAATCCCCGACCCCGCAGCCTACGATTCCTCGGGCAGATACCGCGGCCAACTGCTCTTCGGCAACGACAAGTGGCTGGGACAGCTATCCTTTTGCTACGAGCTTAACCTCCAAAACTCGGCCGAGAAGCACAAGCACATTGATCTGGAGTTCTATGTGGCCGATGTAGCTCTGCACCTGCCCAGGCTGAATCGATCGGTAGGTAGCCAAAAGCATGATTTCGCCAGTTTGATAGTTTCCACTCATCAAGGATCCATTATAAACGAATATTCTAATTAAACTTATCATCAGGCTTCTTTCAAAGCATAGTAGTAAGATTTATGAGTGTATTAAAATCAATGGACTGTTAAGAGAAGGAATCCGGTTTGGTCCCCAGCGGAGGCCGCCATTTGATTTTGATTTTTTGATGGGAGACTCCAGACACATGACCCTTTTTTGAAAATCGGATGAAATAGCAACACAAATAAAGTTTTAATATATATATAATACTATTAAATTGAGACAGACAAACTGAAAGAACAATTTTTTTTTTTTTAATTTTTGTATTTCCCTTTTAAAAGGCATACGGGGCTCTGTAACTTTGCCCACATGAGGGCATCGGCTAACTCATGCGGTTAGCTATAACACAATAACCATAACAAATAAGCTATAACAACAATACCAATACACAAATAATAATGATCAAGCTTTATTAGATAAATGCTTCTATCGCTTTCTTCTTGAAACATATCGACGCATTTCCGCGAAAGCATCGTATGTAGAAAAATCTAATTTTACAGGAGAAGCATTTTTTCAACTTAATCTCTTAGGAATACTTGAAAATAGTGATTTTCAATTTTTAAACTTATTTCTTTATTTTTGTGCGTTTGAGGTATTTTATTCAAGTGAAAAAAAACACAAAAAAATTTAAACCTAATTTTTATCGGAATTATAGCGCTTTCAGTTATAATATTTTAGGGGGTAATGAGACATTAGGTGCCTAACAATTGGCATTAAAATCTCAATTTCGCAAAAAAGCGACATACGATACTTTCGCGGAAATGCGTCGATATTACATACCGCAGAACTTTTTTGACAAGTTAATATAACATATTTTACCTTAGTACCAACGAGTACCAGATATAATGTACTATGTAAAGAAACCTTAATTTTAACCTTAACCGATTTGAGCACAATGCCTTATAGTATATCGAATATATCGTCGAATATAATTAATAATCTCTCTATTATCCCAAGAATCGATTAGGTTGAGCGCGTAACGATATTTCATTTCTGTAACATACCTATGACTATGTACAATACTGTTGTACTTATAATATGCAAATAATACTGTATTTTCTTTCAACAATCCTACCGAATAATAACGGTGTATAGATGCTTCTCAGCTTGGGCGAATGCCTTCCAAAGTCTTGCTCATCCCACGATGTCCAGTCAATATTGTCCCTGGACCCCTATGCACGCATGCTGACCATTTTGGGGGCACACAATGCCTCCGCCCAGCAGCCGCCGCTCCAGGTGCTGCATGTGCGCACGGTCCCGGGGCCTTACAGTCACTGGGGCCAGCTGAAGTTCCAGATGTTCATGTGAGTCATTCTCATTTCCACCCCGGTGCCAGTCCTTTCTTTTAAAACCTTCCTCTAATTTGCAGAAGCTTTATGGTTACTCTGATGCTGGTGGTTATAGTGGCCTCCTTCTATCAGCTCAAGTTCGATGAACGTCGCTCGGTTTCGACACCCATAGCTTCTATTAATGGTGGCAAGTTCCATGCAGGAGCTTCCGTTTTCAATAACAACGACGGCTTCTATGGTAAGCGCTTCGAGCTTTTCCAAATGCGCCCCCTGGGATGCACCGCCGCCAGGACTCTTGGTTCCGACATGGATGTCAATGGGAATAGAGCCGCCCCAAATGCATCAAATCAAGTTAGTGACCAAAACAATATCACATCCCCCTCCGGTTCCATTGCGGGGAAGTCCGAGATGACTGACTACCAGGTGGAAACTGGCAGCTGTGCTGGTGCAGCCGGCACCTATGAGGCAGAGCAGCCTATTGGTAAGAGCCCTTAGTGCGGGTGGGTTAGGACACTACATTTTAACGCGCACAATCTACCTTAATACTTAGCCTTTCACCAACAAATTCTTCTATGTTTTGCACTGCAAACCAATGCCAAGGCCATTCTAAACATCGACCAAACCAAGGAGGTCAGCTCGCAGATTTCATATTCATACAACAAGAATTTATTAAAACTTTATTAAATTTTGGCACAGACTCACACTTCCTGTCTTCATGGATTGCGTGTCTTCTCCGTTCTATGGACCATGATGGTACACACTTATCTGCAGATGTTTGCCATTGGTGAAAATAAGGTAAACCCATCGTTTAACCAATTTAATGTGTTTAACCAATTTAATTTAATGTAGTTTTTGTTATTGTATAATTCTTTATGATAGGTATACGCCTTCAAATCTCTCAACCAAATCTACATTCAACTTGTTAGATTGTTCGATTTTCAGGATTTTATGCAGTTAGAATATACGTTAATAGTGCAAAATACACTGGAGCTCGAAAAAGTTATCTTAATTTTATATGTTTATATATATGCACTTCACATTTATTAATAAATTTAATATCGTTCCGTATATATGTGTCTGCTACCATGAATAGCAAGTTAGTGTTCATAATGAGCATGCATATATGATCGCAGGCGTCATAGATTTCCTCGATTGGCGCAAGACAAGGTATTATTAAAAGTAATCAATAGGTTCACAGCCGTAGGTTCATTATTTATTAGAATATCCATAGTTTCCATTCCGTCTGAAACAGCTTTTTAGTCTCTCTAAACTGTTTTGATCCTTGCCGAACACCTTAGGTTAAAGTTCAGTAGTTAGCACTCCTACCCACTATGACTGTGGAGGTAAGACAGCAGTTCGGTGGTATATTAACATTGGCGTTTAACCCATTATGTTGTATTTAAAAAGTTACGAATATTGCGAATGTGACAAATAGAAAATCGTGGGTTCTAGCTGTTTAATTCAATTACAGTGTCAGATAGGGCAGTAACTATTAAAACTACAAGACCTTATTTTATTTGTTAACATCGCTCCTGTTTTAGTTCGAGCGTGTTATAACGGAGCGCTCGGTGTGGTATCAGGTGATTGGGAACGCCACATTCTCGGTGGACTCCTTCTTTTTCATCAGCGGCCTGCTGGTCACCCTACTTTACCTCAAGCAGGATCGCAAGTGTTCTGGTAAAGCCGGCTCCTTCGTCAAACGCAGCTGCCTTGAAACGTCCATGATGCTGCTGTATCGCTATCTTCGCCTAACGCCGGTTTACCTATTCGTCGTCATCTTCAACGATTTTGCCGTGAGGTGAAGATTCTGCAGATCTACATGCCTCATTTCTTTTCTCTCTGAAAAGGTCTCTAAGCTTTAAACCCTCTTTCAGACAAGGTCTGGACTCCTCGGTCTTTCAACCAGCAAAAATCGGGCACAACACCTGCCGCATTTATTGGTGGCGCAACATTCTGTACATCAACAATTTCTTTCCGCAACAGGAGATGTGCATGATGTGGAGTTGGTACATGGCCAACGAAATGCAGTTCTATATCATGGCAGCCCTGCTTCTGGGCTTTGCCAGAAGGTGAGTTCATCTGTAATAATCAAAAAGCCTAAATTTAACTTAAACCGTAAAAATTGTCCTTCTTTTCCATTAAAATGTTTTAACCTCAGGTACTTCAAGGCCGTGGTCATAACCTTAGTCATCTTTCTGCTGAGTTCGTGGAGCATCTCAGGCATTATTTCGCTCCAGCATCAGTACACCCACAAGGTAGCACTGCCCTTCGAATCCTTCGACTTTCTCTACGATAAGCCCTGGCAACGAGTGGGCTCCTACATTGTCGGTAAGTTTCCCGCCCTTCGAAAAGTGTATATAAATACTACTATTTATACTTTTCCTCATTATCTTTGGCAGGCATGTGCGCTGGCTACGCTTTGTACAAGGTTAAAACGCCGCCGACAATTTCAAGGAGGCTCAATTTACTTCTGTGGACTGGAAGCATTGCGGTGCTGTTAATCGTTGTTTTTGGTGTTTGGAAAGGACAGTTGAGTGCCGTGAATACCGCCTTCTATGTGGGCGTGGCACACACGGCCTTCGGCTGCGGTCTGGTGTGGATCGTGCTGTCCTGCTGTTGGGGCCTGGCGCCAATGGTGAACGCAATTCTGTCGTATCGCGTTCTGTGGCCCCTGTCACGCCTAACCTACTGCGCCTATCTGATCCATCCAATCATCATGTTCATATGCTCCTCGCACATGAGCGGCACCGTCCACCTGAGCAACCTTTTGATTTTGACCCTCTTTTTGGGAAATGCCGTCGTATCCTTTGGTTCGGCGTTTGTCATTTCCGCATTGTTTGAAGCGCCTGTCATCCGAATACTCAAGATCTGCTTTAAAAAGTAATCCGCTCAGTCCTGCGACTTCGTTTCTTTTTTTTTTAACTTTAAGTTATGGTCAAATTTTGCTGTAAAAAAATATTGCGTACCCCGATGTCTGCTAATTTTTATGGATATATAGGTGTATATAATAGCATATACTATGTAAAACATATGTTACTCGTTTGTGTATAATGCAAGGTGGTTCTTAAAAAAATGTATCCCCAACTTACCTTAAAAAATTGTTTTTAAATTAAACCAAACCGTCAACGAGTTCTTTTATTCGTATGACCAGCCACACAATCACCACATATGTAAGACGTAAACTAAGGCAGAAATTGGGAAGATGACATCATATGGCATTCACACTGGTAAAGGGTTGGAAAAACTTTAAATGACCATATTGTCTTTATATTTGTATGACCTTTATGAAACTTACCACATATATAGTAAAAGTTAAACGCACCTAAGACAACAAGAAGTTTAGCTTAAACCATCCTTAGGCTGCAAAAATCCTCGACTGAACCCTCCACGAGGGTGTCGGCTGGGAAATGGACACCGTACCACCTCGAACTGAGGGGTATGGACGATAGGGGGCGCGACTTTTAGCCAAGGCTTGCCCTGCACTACTCGCATACCAACACAGGTACTGAGTGAGTTCAGGGGAAGCTGTAGTCCGAGGTCCTGGGCAGCAAGGATAAGATGCAAGGGAGGTGCACCCCTTTAAGCTACCAGATGGAGGCTACTAAGAAGCAAACAAGGGTTACGATGTCAACCCAAACGTCGGTAGGAGATAATAATTAAATAGTACAGATAAATGCGCTGTTCCCAACTGGTCAACTTAATCAGATCGTAAATGATAAAAGAAAAATTAAATTTGTTTGCAACACATAAATATAACTAAAGGAAATGAGAAAAATTATACATATTGAATCTAAGGGCTGGCGTGAAATTATAGCATATTTTAGGTCAAGACCCGATCCAGCAGGTCTTGAGGATGATGACGTTTCAATCTTCTCCTGACAGTACTGCGATGACTCATCGGACCTCGAATCCAATCCGGAAGAGAAGAGGTCAGAATGCGAGCGTCTCCTAGTCCTAAAGGGTACCGAACCCTCTTGCAAGGTCGGAACAAAGAGAACAAACGAGGGCTTGGAAACAAAAGCCCTGTACAAGCCCGCTCTCAAGTTTGAGGCCAGGCTAAGGCAAAGGCACCAGTAAGCAAGCGGCCCCAATAAAAGCCAGTCCCCCCACCGCCACCGCAAACGAAGACCATGTGCGATATCGCGAGGAGACACCGTGTGGTGGCTCTGGTCGGCAGGAGCGATCAAACGGCCGCATAAAACCAAAGCAGCGGAGGGCATTCGAGTCCAACGAAGACCATAAGCGATATCGCGAGCAGACACCTCATGGTCGCTCTGGTCGTCAGGAACGATCCCAACGGCCGCATGAAGCCAAAGCAGTGGAGGGCAGTCGAGTCCAAGCTGCTGGAGGAGCTCGTTAAGCGGATGGAAGAGCCAAAGCCACAGCCAGCCGCCGGTGTATCTTTGGGAAAGCTATGGGAAGGGTCCAAGCTGGAGGTAGAAGACAGAATATCGATTCCGTCCGAAGGCGAACATATTCTTTCCTTGTACTAAACGATGCTGAAGCAGCAGCAGTTGCATCCTGTACCCCAGATTTGGCAGGCTGGCATGCGGCGTAGGCTGTGTTTACCTACAAGACGCGCTACCCGGAGGCTGGAGAGGTGGAGAAGGACCTCAAAACCACAGATCTTTCCAGCCTGGAATTGGTTGACACGGAAGAGGAGGAGGATGCGGACGTGACTGTAGTGGCCGTCCCATCCCGCAAGAACGACTCGCTTTGCCATGAAGCTGAGAGTCCTTCAGATAAATCTTCATAAAAGTTAGTTAGCGTCGTCGGAGCTCATGCATACACTTGGGGCAGGGCCCGTCGACGTGGCCTTAGTCCAGGAACCTTTGATTGCGTCAGGAAACAAGGTCTCAGGGCTAAGTTCTCCTAAGTACAACTCATACTATATAACGACAGCGAGTAGAGCCAGATTAAGACACATATTTATATGGTGCTTGAGATACAGCCACGTGCCAGGGACTTGGAGAACGGCAAGAGTGGTGTTTCTGCGTAAATCTGGCAAATGCTTACCAAGCTACAGGCCAATAAGCTTAACATCATTCACCCTAAAAACGCTAGAAAAGCTATTGGAACTCCACATTAGAACCGCAACACTCACGCTGATGTAGGCGAACCAACATGCCTACACGAAAGGTAAATTTGGAAACAGCGCTTACAAACAGCACTCACTAGTAGCAACCATGGAAAAAGCACTGCTCAATCGATCCAAAAATTTTCTGAGCTGCAGACGGATACAGGTGAAATGGGGAACCACTACCATAACCATGGAAGCGAAAAGAGGAACACCGCAAGGAGGTGTACTGTCGCCCCTGTTATGTTACATTGTGGTTAATGATCTCCTGACAAAACAAAAACGGAAAGCCCCAAAGATAACCGCCGACGCAGATGACATAGGCATAATTATCGAGGGAAAATGTCCATCGACAATCAGCTTGGTCATGGACAACACCCTCAAAGAAATGCTTCAATGGGCAAAAAAAGGTGTGTTGAGCATTATGTCCGGACAAGACGGACCTCATTCTTCTCAAATACATAAAAGGTACTTCGCTGAACTCCGCCATAAATAAATGGGACGCCATTGATCCCCAAGGACCGAATAAAGTGCCTGGAATCGATGATTGACAGCAAGCTGAGTTGGAAGCCAAATGTAAACGAAAGGGTTAAAAAGGCAACCAATGCAGTATACGCATCACAGAAGATGCTGGGGAGCACATTTACCAAGACTTACACATTGGATTTTCATATTGGTTGTGCAACCCTTCCTTCTCTATGGGGTTCTGGTATGGTGGAAAGCAATAGAAAAGTCCACATACTCAAAGATCCTGGAGAGGCCACAAAGACACGCATTACTCTGCACCACCGGTGCTATGAGAACGACGCCAACAAGGGCACTGGAAATGCTTCTGGGAATAAACCCCCTAGAAAACCAAGCGCATATCTAGGGGGTACTCCGCAGCAGAGCGGCGCCAGGCGTTAAAGAATCGCTAGAGCATATCCCCTGTCTCTGCCGAGCCTTTATCACGAAACGACAGCGATACATGAATGCAACGGTCTTCACATCGCTGGAATAAATAGGAAAACTAGACCCCATCAGGCTTCTGGCATTCGCGAGAAGCACTAGAGGTCTATTTTACTAGAGGTAGCAATTCAACGCCACCAACAACCGGTATCGCCAAGGACCTTAATGGTATATGCGTGACACTCTACCTTCAAGGAGAGGTCAGTTGGAGCAACATAACATAACCATCCTTAGGATATTTCAAAATCGCAAAGAGGCGTGACAAAGGTTTGAAATAAACTTGACGTAGTTTTTTAACGGACGTATAGCAAACAGAATAACGACACTAGCACTTAACTGGGAAAACGACGTGAAGACGAAGAATATATACATTATAGTGTCGGAAACGCTTCCTTCTCAAGTAAGAACGATTATAATCTTGTGTCTCGACTATGAATACCCGGTTCTGAGAGTATAGCTATTTTGAGAAAATTATAATAGCATTGAAATGGTGGGTAGAAGTGCGCGCCATGTTTCAATGGCGAAGCTTGTTGGCACAAAAAATTTTTGTCATTTGCGCAAAAAATCAAAATCGACTCACCTTTTGATTGTGATCGAGAATATATAAACTTTATGCAGTCGGAAACGCCTCCCTTTCCGTGTCGTACGAATTCAATATACCCTTGTTCTTTTTAAGAACCGGAAATAAATATGCCGCATGCAATGAAAAACAACGATTAAGTTATAAATCGATTTTTAGTTGAATTTACATGCATACCTAAGTCAATTTGTTGACTGTTAGCTCAGACGATTGTTTTATATATTGTAAAAATATACATACATATGTACATACATAGGCACTAACACCGGAAAATTAACTGATATACAGCACTCTTTCATACAATTATACGAATATATATTTCGCTCTACGACTATCGAATACACCTATATACATAATTGGGCATACATTTTCGTTATCAGGTAACAATCAGGTCAATTGATCTTTTTATGTATATAACTTTTGTAAATGTACCATATACTTAGTAACATGTTGCCTTGAATATGAAGTCGTTGAGGAAAACGCATGAAATAGAAAAGTACTTATTGTTTTTTGAAAACAAAATTCTAATATTGCCAAAGCAGCATGAATACAAAAAAAATAAATTTTTTAAGTTCGCGTCGCATTGCTAATGGCAGAGATCCTGTCCCTAGGGATCCTAAGATGTGGGCACCTTTCAAGACAAGAAGTGAAATAGAGGCACTCTATTCTGCCACAACAGCACGCTCCGGGTAGAGCAAGGACATAAGCAGCTCCTCGGTGACCTCGACCTTGGCAGCGTGGTTGCCAGCATTCACATTTGCATCCGTGTATCCATATCCGGCGCTGGTCAACTCGAGCTCCTCCTCCTCCAGTACAAAGTACAGATCGCCGGCCAAATGGGAGGAGAGGTCCTGACAGGGATGTAGGACCTTTAAAGCATCACGCCGGAAGATCTGCACCGCGTTGTCCACCTGCCCGCTGACCCAAAGACAGTGCTCCAACCGCTTGGTGGCAGGAATGCCCTGAACACCCGCCGGATGGCCAGGTGCCAAGACATCGTCCAGATTCCGCAGAAGTCGTCGGAAAATGAAACTAGCAAAGCGGCGGCGATGCCACTCATTTAGTTGTCGCTGGCGTAGGGAGCACGGCTGCAAGATGCCGAATCCAACGTAGGCGACAAGCAGCAGTTGTGTTAGGATCGACAGGGTCAGCACGAGGAGCAGCGATTCTTCGTCGCAATACGTGCGGCGGGGAATTGTCGCCGAGATTGAAATCGGCAACGAAGGAACGCCCTCCGGCACGTATCGGGGCAGCATGAGCATAACCAAGGACATCAGCACACCTCTTGCAGCAAAAACTACCGATCGGGCAAGCGAGCGAGTCAAACGTTTGGAATTTCGAAATCTGAAGGCCTTAAATTTTTGCCTACTGGCACTGGCCTGCTCGATACTTGGTTCTTTCGGTTGTTAAGTTAAACTGCCCGCGTCAGGTGCTTTTATCGATGATCGTTCGGCCCACAATCGATAACTGTCATCGAAATACCGAAAAATACCCTCGGCATTTGTTAGCCATCACTGCTGCGTACACGTGCGCGTGAGACGTATAAACAAAATGTATATCGTTTGATTTCGATCCAAAATCAACAGCACCATGTCCCGCATCATCGTCAAGCAGCTGCCTAAGCAAGTACGTTGCCCAGTCCCAGTTTTCGCACGAGCGCAGCAGCTGATAGCGCCGCATTTTCTCTCCTCTTGCAGATCACGGAAAACAAGCTGCGCCAGATCTTCGGGACCCAGGGCACGATCACTGACCTGCAGCTGAAGTACACGCCCGATGGAAAGTTCCGGCAGTTCTGCTTCGTGGGCTACAGCTCCGAGGCCGAGGCCCAGGCGGCGATCCAGCACTTCGACAACACCTGCATCCAGACGAGTCGCGTGCGGGTCGAGTCCTGCGCGGCCCTCGGCAGCGAGTCGAAGCCGCAGTCTTGGAGCAAATACGCCAAGGACGGCAAGCGGAACCCTGTCAAGCAGAAGGCCGAAGGGGCCGTCTCCGAAGCGTCTGAGCTGACAGGGGCCAAGACCCAGGTCGGCAAATCTGACAAGAAGGGGAGCAAAGTGGACCTGATTCTGGGCAAGCACAAGAACGATCCAGAGTTCCAGGAGTTCCTGCAGGCACACGACAAAACGCGCACCCTTTGGGGTAATGACTTGGGCTTGAACGGCCTCGTTGGCACAGCAGCCGTCAATGGAAAAGACGATGAAGATGGGGCTGAGACTGAGACTGGGCCCGCTCCAACGGAAACAGATGACAGTGGTGTGGATGCATATGCTGGCGAAAACGAGGAAGCATCGGTTGGGAGAAAAGAGCCTCAGCCCGGTGTTAAGCTGGCCGAGAAGCCCATCAGCGACCTGGAGTACATGAAGTCCCTAATAGCTGAGAAGCCTTCGTCTGCGGCTACGGCTGCCATTGCCAAAAAATCCACAGCGACTAAATCCAGTCTTGATCTCTTTACCATTAAGATCCACAATGTGCCGTACAACACCAAGCGCCAAGAGGTGGTCAAGTTTTTCAAGCCACTGAAGCCGTACTCCGTTCGACTGCCCGGCAAAGTGCACGGATTTTGCTACGTAGGTTTCAAGACCGAAAGAGACATGGCCAAGGCGATGCTCAAAAACAAGAGTTTCATAAAGGGCAAGCAAGTGTTCTTTTCCGACTTCACCGAAAAGAACAAGGTCACCAAGGCCGCCAAAAAAGGTGAGGCACCACCTTCAAGCAGCCCCCATGCAGCGACCTCGGCGAATACCAAGTGGAAGCAGCAGAACAATACAATAGCCAATGAAGACAACATATCGGAATCGGGGCGGATATTCTTCCGAAACCTTGCCTACACCACCACAGAGGAGGAGCTGCGGCAGTTGTTTGAGCAGTTCGGACCGGTTGTGGAAATAAACCTGCCCGTTGATAAGCTGACACGCAAGATCAAAGGCTTTGGTACGGTGACCTTTATGATGCCAGAGCATGCTTTAAAGGCATTCAACACACTGGATGGTACAGACTTTCATGGACGGCTTCTGCATCTGCTGCCGGGCAAGGATATCGATAAGACCGATCCACAAAAGGACCTGGACGAGGACGATGCCGGCCTGTCGTTTAAGCAGAAAAAGGTTCTTAAGCTAAAGCAAAACGCGCAAAAGTCAATTGGGTGGAACACACTTTTCCTGGGCCCAAATACGGTGGCAGATCTACTGGCCCAGCACTTCAAAACATCCAAAGAGAAGATACTGGACACCACAGATGGTGGTAGCAACGCTGCCGTTCGGCTAGCCCTCGGCGAGACCCAAATCGTAATCGAAATGAAACAATTCCTTGAGGAGGAGGGCGTGCGATTGAGCGCCTTCGATGCGCCTGCAAAGAAGCGCTCCAACACTGTGATATTGGCCAAGAATCTGCCGGCTGCCACCGAGGTTCCTGAGCTTACTCCGATCTTCAGCCGTTTCGGTCCTATTGCCCGGATTGTATTGCCGCCCAGTGGGGTTACGGCCCTCATCGAGTACTGTGATCCGTCCGAAGCAAGGCAGGCTTTTAAAAAACTAGCTTACAGCAAGTTTAAGACAGCACCGCTCTATCTGGAATGGGCGCCTCAAGAGGTCTTCACCAAAGCAATGAATGGCGAGGTAATAATACCCAAAACCGACACCAAGGTAGAACAGGAGAAATCGGAACCGGACGAGAAGGAACAGCCGCAGAAAAAGGCTGAAGAGCCCCAAGCCGAGGATGTCGATGAAGAGCCGGAGCCAAATACCACGCTTTTCCTCAGAAATTTGAACTTCAAAACAGTCAAGGAAACGGTGGAGAAGCATTTCCAGCACTTGGGCACGGTTCACACCGTGGAGATAGCAAAGCAAAAAGATGCCCAGGACCCGCGAAAGTTCAACTCCTTGGGATATGGATTCATACAATTCAAGAAGGCTGATGTTGCGGAACATGCCCTGAAAAACCTCCAGCTTACCCAGATCGATGGCAATGCCGTTGAGCTCAAGCGTAGCGATCGGGTGCTAAAGTAACTATTTTGCTTCTATTAAGAAACAATTTTTTCAAAATTTTTTTCACTTTTTTAAGAACGCAAGACAACGATAAAGCACAGCGGCGCTTGGGCATTGCAAAGAAACAAACAGGGACCAAATTCTTGGTACGGAATATACCCTTCCAAGCGCAATACCATGAAGTGCGCGACATATTCAAGTAAGTCTATAATGTTTATAATTTACCAGTCTACGCATATATGTTAATTGTGAGAAAATGAATTACCAAGTCTTGATAAAACCTATACCCACAACCGGATCAATCCAACCATGACCCCCCCTTGTGTGTAGGTCTGATAAGGATGAAGAAATCTAATATTTCAAATTGTGAAAATCCTTTTAAATACATATAGCTTAATGTCGTGAAAACGAGGAAGCACAAGATACTACTATCACAGGAATATATATGCTAATCTATCAAGGAAGACGGTCAAATTCATTCGACGTAACAAGGTCTATAACACCGCCTAGGAACAGATTGGAATCTGGGTTTAAGATTTTCAAAATAGGGTACTATTAGTTGGACCTAGTTTTCATAGACGCTCTGATGTCCTGGCTATATTAGTACACCTGATATTTTAGTTGAAGCAACCTTTATTTAACCCACAGAGTATATAAATTCTTAATCAGGACCAATAGCCTTGTCGTAACGTTTCGTGCACGTTCTCGAGCTCCTGGAATTTTAAAGTTTGCATTTAACTAACTATACATGTTTAAAAATTTCCAGGACTTTTGGCGAGCTAAGATCGCTGCGCATACCCAAGAAGGCAACCTCGGGTTCCGGCGACAAGGCGCATCGTGGCTTTGGATTCGTCGACTATATGAACAAGGCGGAGGCAAAGCGAGCCTTCGAGGCCCTGAGTGCCAGTACACATCTGTATGGACGCCATCTGGTGCTTGAGTGGTGCGCCAACGATGACAGCCAGGACGTGGAGGAGATGCGAAAACGAACAGCGGCCAAGTTTGGTGACACCCAAGCGCCTACAGCCGCCAAGCGAAGCCGAAAGGCATTCTTCGATTTAGAGGGTAATGTTAAACAAGCACCAGACGACGACGACGAGGATGAAGAAGCTTAGTTGGAGTAAAGTTGAAAACATATGCATAATTTATGCATTTATGAGTTTTAATAATGTAATATATTCAATAAATGTTTTATAGTTTTCCATTTAAATTACTTTTGATTTAATATTGGCGTTGTTCACTCAAATCAACTCAAAGGTATTGGAAAGAACATCCGTACTTGATTAAGCGCTGATGATGCCAACCTGACATGGGATCCAGGTTGGCCCATCTAGCATCTCTGCAATATCAAGCCAGCAGTTCATCGATTTTTCTCCGAGCATAAATAAAATCAAATGGATATTTTCTATATAGAATGTACTTTATTTTTAAAACCTAAGTAATTAATACAAAACAAGACGAAAAAACAAAAATTTTGTAAACATACACATCCGCACATCAATCAGACTAACTCGTTACCTCAATTTCGTATATTATTATTATAGTATTAAGTCATTAATTATGTATATATAGGTATTTATCTGTATATCATATATGTATGTATATATATGAATATCGTAATGGCCCAGGCCATTATATATATATATATATACTACATATCTGTATATACTTCTCATATACATACTATATGTATATTTTGAATGTAGAAAATATAAGCAATTTATATTACTTTTCTCAGAATCACCGATTGCATGCAAATTTCGTAAAATCTAGCAGCAGTCACGGGGAG
>JAJJHQ010004373.1:34009-87892 GCA_021223825.1 Drosophila ironensis | reverse complement strand
CGCTTACATCTCGATACACCGATTTTCTCTATAGATAGATATACGAATATGCGGGGAGCAGGTGGAAGCAAGCGATTTATAAAGGTATAGGCTTAGCAGCAATAGTGTTTGACACTTGATCATCCCAGGTGTGTGTTGATGTGTATTTGTGTGTGACCGCTATTGAGCAGATTGCTATGTCCGAATTTCCACATCTAGCTTAATTATTAATCCTCAACTTGGGGTATATACAATTGACCGCACCGCAAGTACGTGTCTGGTGTGTTGCGTGCTATTGTTTTCTTGTTTGTGTGCGTTTAAGGTTTTTTTCTTGTGAAATGTTAGTTTTGCATATGTGCAAGGCGGCACGTGTGGTATACGTGTAATTTCGTTTTCAAAGCTCTATTAAATAAGTAAAAAAAATATATTTCATTTGTGTATATATAACCATATGTATAATATATGGGGATGAGAGGCGAATAGGTGCGGGACGCATATCGTCGGTGTCGGTTTTAATCCTTCTTGATACGCGCCTGTAGGAAGCAATAGAGAATACCCGCCTGGGCCATTACATCCACGGTACTAGCGGCCAACGGATCCTTCTGCTTCACTTGCGTCTGGCCCGGCCTTAGCAAAGTAGGCCCAAACACCATGGCCAGGTTGTGCAGCGACATCTTGTTGTCCGCCTCCTTTTCGTGGACCCTGTCGGAAATTTTTGTTTTAGTTTTAGTATCATAAAAAAAAATTGAAAAAATTATTGTACTGTATTGTATTTTCCCAAAACATACCTAATTAAGTGGTCTAGAATCAGATTTATCGAAGCCTTGTTGGCCTGCGGCAACTCCTCGTAGATCTTGAGCAGCTCGTTGGTGCGTGTGATCTCGTTTTTGTTGCTAAAAGCGCTGTATGTATCAAAAAATCGTGGATACATCTGATCTGTAAACAATGCCTCCGGCAGTTCACGCAGAAAGCTCTTCAGTATACCGGTCACCGAGTGAATATCCACCTCCCGCAGTAGCTGCTCCGCCTCGTAGGCATCTGGGGGGCAAAAGATCCATATAGTGTGGTATATCTTATTTTGTTTTACTTCACGTAGATATTAAACATACCCGACTCAAACGCCTTTTTGAGTTTGGAGAGATCGGAGGCGGAACCGCTAACGCGATAGCAGCCAACCTCCAACATTCCACGTCGCTCCACCTCGCGTATGCATGCACTGATTATAAACGGAATGTCGCGCTTCTCGCGTCTGCACCCAGAAAAGGATATGTAGTTATAAATTTAGAGTTAGTTGGATTCGCTTGAAATATGATCGGCGAATACGTACTTTAATACTTGGCTCATTTTGGCACCGAATAGGGTTCCAGGCTTCGTGGTGGCCCGGCACAGTTCGCCAGGCACAAATCGGAAACTGCAACCTAGCTCCAGGGTCTCACTAAGCTTGAGGGAATGCTTCTGCGTGGTCTCTGTAAGCCAACTCAGGCTCAGCTGTGGAAGAACGTTCGTTTCGGAAATATATAAGCTTGTAGATATAATAGCCAATTGTGATCGTTTGGATTTGTAAACATTAATTTAAATTTGATGCTCAGTAAAGGGCCAATTAGGACCACACACCCAGTTTTTCGTAAGCTTCGAGAATTGTGAGATCGCCGAAGATATTCGTTAGACGTAAAAAAATAAATTTGTATTTGGTGAACTCTCTTCTTAGAAATTGCTCTTTTCAAGATTTGGCCATATCAAACAAAGAGAAACGCTCTAGTGTCGACAAGAAAATAATATTATAAACCCCTTTTTTCTTTTAAATAATTAAAATCAAGTATGTATGAAGTAGGCCAAATCAGAAATGTGTAAAATTACGTCTTTGGGAAAAGTTTTAATTGGTAGTATTGCTGTTACTTATTTTTCGATCTTTGTGTAGTTGGAGACATCTCCTTCTGCCTGTTACATACATTTGCCCAAAGTTAATATACCATTGTACCTTAAGGTACATGGTATAAATATATGCATATACCTTGTGGGGTTGGAGATGACTCCGTCTGCCTGTTTGCACAAACTTAATATACCTATCATTTGTAATTTAAGGTATATAATGTTAATTTAAAAAATGCCTCATTAAGGATGCTGTTCAGTAATATTCATTGAAATCCCTCGAGTGGATAAAAAATGCAAGTACAAGTCCCAAACCTGATCTACCTTGATTATGTGCTTGGCCCGAAGGAGCGGCCCCTTCTTGTCCTCGTAGAGCAGGATGCGAACATTTTGGCTACCTTCGAGCTCTAATATAAAGGTTTCGTTCCAGATCGGGGTCTGGCTGCGACAGACCATCTTGGTGGTGGCCTTGCGGAAGTAGTGACCATAGGAGTCCACCTCGATACAGATGTACAGATCGGCAGCCTTTTCCAAGCCTTGAAGACCTTGGACGGTCATGTGGAGATCGCCGACCAGAAGGCTCTCGTCGTTGGTGTTCCGCATCAGATACGAACCCATTTCAGTCTTCATGCCCTTTTGCATGGCTACGATGAAAGCGGTGACCTCCAGATGATTAATAGTGTTGGCTCCTGGCAGGTTGCACTTTTGCTGTGGATTCGAAAAGTGTTAGATTATATTCGATAAAGAGTCATAAGAAGCCGCACAGACGCACCTTCAGCGAAGTTATTGAATCAATCCACTGTGTACGTTCAAAGTCGGAGCTGAGGAAGAAAGTCATGATCTTGTTGTTGGCCTTATTGCCTAGCCGTAATACCAAATTAGGCGTGGCCAGTACCAACTGTGACTCCAGATCCGCTAGTTTCCTGCGATACTTGTCCCCGGAGCGCACTGGCCCTCCACCACCGCTGCTGGCAGCCTCTAGAGCCAGTTGATCGCGTACTGAACGAAGGTTGCGCTTTACTTGCGAAATGTTCGCAGGACTAGATTCTTTGAGCTCAGCGGCGGGATCCACCTCTTCGTAAACGGAAATTTCCTTTAGAGGAATGAACCATTTGAGCTCGTAGTCGATGCGATCCCGTCCGAGAGCCTTGTACTTAGAACAGGCGATCACATCGTTGAACAGGAATAGATGTCGCAGCTTTCGATGGCCATCGACCAGTTCCACAATAAAGGAATTTCTTACCATGCGCCGCAAATTGCGATTTGACTCACTGGGTAGACGCTGGTTGACGACATTGAACTGATTGAGGAACATCTGAATAATTTTTTGTGCTTGTCGCAACGGCTGGTGGTCAGGATGGTTTGGCTGTGTCTCTCTCAGTAGATCATTAAAGACCAGGGCATTGATCTGCACACGTGCCACCGGCTTGTGCAGAAGATCCTCCAATGTCAGCGATTGCTCGGTTTGCAGATTAACGACAATGGTCGATACGATTTTCTTGAACTGCGGATTGTTTGCACTGCACTTTTTGACCGAATCGATCGCATTCTTATAGTTATGCAGGAAGGCGCTGTACAGGTCAAACATGTCGGCCATGCGCTTAAAGGGCTCCCCGATTAGGACATCTCCGCCCTCATGCGAAACGATAGTCTTCAGATCCGACAGAAAGGCGGTATGCAGTTCGTACAATTCGTCAATCTTGAAAAAGATCGTGTTTTCCTCCTCCTCCTTGATTACAGGCTGCGATGTATTCAGGGTGGCATGGATAGCCTTCTTGTACTGTTCCCGAAACAAAAGAGGACAAGTATATTGCTTTGTGCACTAAGGAGTGAAAATCCATGCAAATCTGAACCTTTTGATCGAGCCTAATCTATTGACACGACAATTTTTTTTTTTGTAAAACTTGTTCTACGGAATTCTAATTCTAACTAATAATGTATATCGATAACTCACCTGCATCATTTTATTGAGGCACTCCACATAAATCGTCTCGCTCTGGATGATTGAACTAAGAATGGAACGTATTTTGACTCCACGCGCATTTCCACACACCTGGGATTTAAGAATCAAATCAGACATAAGAAAAATTATAAGATGGGATGACAAAAGCGGTGTTACAAGTGTACA
This sequence comes from Drosophila ironensis, assembly GCA_021223825.1. Taxonomy (NCBI): domain Eukaryota; kingdom Metazoa; phylum Arthropoda; class Insecta; order Diptera; family Drosophilidae; genus Drosophila; species Drosophila ironensis. The sequence continues at coordinate 83,916 of JAJJHQ010004373.1, read as the reverse complement.
CAAAATGTACATAAACTGTATATACAAGAGCTGCTTGACGGTTTTTAAGTCCAATACAAACGGTAACGATAAATAATGGTCAACATCCTGAAAACATTTTTAAGACACAAAAACCAAACCATTCTCAAGCAAATGACTTCACAAGTAGAGAGGTAAACAGAACGGACTTATGGGTAAAATATTGGCCACCATAACGGGTAAATATATACAAATAAAGAGAAACATAAGCACATTTTTTGGGCAATAACTAAAAAAATAAACTCACATACGGAACTAGAAACAAAACACAGCACATAAATATGAACAAAAGCGCATTTAAAAGTGTTAAATACACAGGTCAGACGCAAATATATACAGAGAATAATTTATATATAAATATGAGTATATACAGGATGTCTGCATATTCAGTGAAGCTACAATCTAAATTTTTTTTACGGCTGTAATCCCGATCCAGTACTCACAAGTATCGCTGAAACTAAGTTCTGTTGGGGATAAAAGACAAGAGAGAGAGAGAGTAATGACAACGACAGTTAGTACGGTATTAGTATATTTTAATATATTATTGTTGAAAAATTAAACTGTAAATGGAGAGGTTTGTAAATTGAATGGTTTGGTTAATTAACTACTTTGCGGGGATTTGTTTTATTAAAAAATACATTAAGGTGTTTGCCACAAACTCTCGACTAAACCCTAAGCGAAGATGCTTATATATTCGGATTGCCTCTAATCTGTATTACGGTGATTTACTATAGGAGTATGTTATGATAAGTGTTTCAACATTAAACGTTAACTATTTTATGAGATTGTTTTAAAATTAATAAAGTCTAGCTACGCCGAGCTACGGGAAATATTGTGGCTTGATCAAGCCACTGAAACTATTGCAGCATCTTTCAGGCGGGATTAAGAAGTCAGCAGAGAAGGTTATGTGAGTTACGGGAGAAATGAGTTTATGTATAACGATTCAAGTCGTTAGCTGAGAGACAGTTTTGGCGAGAGGGAAATAGCAATATTCTATAATTCCCTACAGATCTTTTGCACTCCCAGCCATCAGGCCATTTGAGGACAATCAAATGGCGGACAATATAATAAGCATTCTAAAACCTAACTTGCAATTTGAACAGCAAACATTTATAATATTCCCTTTTTTTTGTCAAAACCAGAACCACTAGGCACCAACTATAGTCTATGCTCATGTCACAAGTACTTCACGATTTTGATTTTGGAACAAAAATTTAGTTTTTAATGAAGTGATACACTGCCATTGTGAGTTAAGATTTGGTTAAGCCACAGCAACAGTTAAGGAGAGCGTGGATTATATTTCTAAGACTTGAATTCTTTGCACAACATTTTTGTATTGGCTTAAAAAATTCATTGAACTCTATTAAAGTAAGAAATAAGGTTATAACCGGATGAATTTTCAAAGTTCATTTTTTTGAAAACGTGCACACGATATTCTTAGTTCCAATTTATGAATCGTCTTGCTATTTGAACAACGTTTTGTTTCGATCAGTGACACTTGCGTGACAGGATTGAACCAGCTTTGCATCCCATAACATTTCGTTCGATTTAAATTTAGGCAGGGGCTTGGGCATGGGCATGGGGAAAGAAGTGCAATAAAAATGGAATAATAATCGGGTACTCAAAACGACTCTTAAACGAATTGGCTATTGGCATTGGGATGGAAACAAACCTTGCGTAGGGCTCCCGGCGTGGTTTGCGACGTGGCGGTTTGCTCGTCGTGAGATATGGTGCGCATTATTGGCGGGCCCTCGTATTCGCCATCGCTGTCCAGCGAACTAGAGCGCGTCTCATTACTTTGCCTGCGTAAAAAAAAAATATTATTGCATTTTAATCCCCACAGTGGCCGGGAAAACTCACTGTAGGAAATAGTCGATATTGACATAGTTGGATGTCCGGCTTGGAGATTCGGGATCTGCCGCACTGCTTGGAGGCAGGGTGCTGCTGCCGGGTGTCGACAAGTCATCGCGGCTGGAGGAGGAGCCGGTACGGCCAGGCTTGATGAACACATACTCGCCCTCGCTGTTGTCCAGCGGCACGCTATCATAATAAGGTTCGTTCTCCGCCGCTGATGCTGGCTGGGAACTTGCTGTCGCCGCCCCAGCCCCAGCTCCTGCTGCTGACGGTGCCGCCTTTGCACTGTCCGAGCTTAGTGAAGATATGCTCTCATAGCTCTTAATCTACAATTCATGAAAGAGATTAGTACTAAAATTCTAAAATGTTAACAAAAAACTTAGTGCGGGAACCTACCACCTGAGAAGCTAGCGATTCCTTAGAGCCACCAGTTCGTTGATTTGCATCCGCATCGCTGGCCTGCAGGGATCTGCGCGACTTCTTCTCTAAGCTGCTGGTAGAGCTGCTATCCGCCATCGCCAGCTTTGCGGTTTTATTCAAACTTCCAGTAGGCGAGGCTCCCATCCCACCACCAGACCGTCCTGGTGTCAGGGCCCGACCCGGTGTGGAGGCAGTGCGTCCGAGGCTGCCGCCACCTGAGGCACCTCCTGAGCCTAAGGCCGAAGGACTGTCATTCCTCTTGGCATGCTCTAGGCTGTCGGAATTGCCACCCACCATCTTGCGGCCTAGCTCCTCCATTAGCTCCGGATTGGTCACATTCACAAACTGACCCAGTTCGGGTGTTGTCTTGCGATTTGCCGCATATTTAGAGTCCAGGTTCTCAGAGGACTTCTGACGCAGAATGTCCGATGGCTTGATGTTTCGCTCCAGGGAGTTTCCGGGACTGTCAGAGGAGACGCTACCGCCGGATCTTTTTGGCAGGGGCATTGTGCTGCCCGCAAAGGGGCTGTCCCGTTTCGGAGAAGACGACTGGTGGCTGGGAATGGTTGGAGGATCTACGCGTCGAATGTTCTTTGGAGGAGGTCTGAAAATTGGCAATTTTATAGTTTTTTTTTTTTTTTATATTATGAGGACAATGACAAAAAAAAGAAAGGGGAAACTTGGCTAAAACAGCAATAGTTTATAGAATTACTTTTTTAATACCATGTACCTTAAGGGTATATTAAATGGTATATTAATTTTATGAAAATGTATAGTATGTAACAGAAAGAAGCGTTTCCGACCCTATAAAGTGTATATAATCTTGATCTGCATCAGCATCCGAGTCGATTTAGACATGTGTCTGTCCGTCTGTCTGCATGTATGAGCACGGGGTTCTCCGTGATGGTGAGAGATAAAGAGGTCATTCTTTTTACCTTCGCACTATGAATAAAACTGTTTATTTATCCAATATCTCCGAGTTGGTAGCAGCTTTTTTTTGTTTTACGTGCGTTTGTGCTCGAGACAATAGACTTCCAACTAATTGAGTTGCAATTTAAAAAAAATCTATGTGATTAAATTCTCACCTAGGTGGCATTTTCTTTTTGGCCTCTACATGGGCAGCAAACGTGTTGAGTGATGGCGAGAGTGGAGGCTCCACAACCACTCCCCCTGTTCCACTCGAGCCGCCTGCAAAGCGGGAAAATGTTGAAGGCGGAGTAGGTTGCTGGTCATTGACTGAGGTGGTGCCATCGTCGCCCTCTTTTTCTTTGGCCTCCTTGACCTGGATGACGGTGACGTACTGCGATGCGGACTTGTGCAGTGGCAGTTTCGAGGAGTCCCTGTTCGCATCGGCGGCACCTCCTGTTCCGCATCCTGCGGGCCCACTATTGTCAGGGTGAGCTTTTATGGATGCCGCCAATTCCGTGATACATTGCTGGAGTGCTCCGTTGGAATCCTTTTCGTTTCCACAGTCCTTGTCCCTATCCTCCCGCTCGAAACTTAGCTCCGGCATCCTTTTTTCCGAGGGCGGGGCCGAGTTCAAACCGATTTCTTCGCCCGTTTTTGCTCCTATTCCACTTACTGTGGCATTTGGAGTTATGTGTGTGTACTTGTTGTCGGTTTTGAGAGACAGGCGGTCTTTTTCTTTACCACCGGAGGATGAGGAAGATTCGCGGAGATTCAAAGATGACTTCTAAAAAAAAAAAAAAAATATTGAGCCACAATAACAAAAAAATGGTATCATTGAAAATATAGTTTTGCAAAAGTATTCAAATTAGTTAAATATTAAACCGAGCAAGCTTCTTGGTGTTTAGCTGCGTATCCCCGCTTCAAACCACCACCCGGCATTAAAAACATCAAACTATTTTTATACCCGGTCCTTGTATTCGTACGAATGTAAGTAACAGGGAGAAGGAATATTTTCCGGCCCCATAAAGTATATATATACTTGATCAGCATCAACAGCCGAGTCGATCTAGACATGTCCGTCTGTCTGTCTGTCCGTCCGTCCGTCTGTCCGTATAAGCGCCTAGATTTTGGAAACTATAATAGAGAAAAACTAATTGCATATTCAGGATTGTATAAAAACCGGCTACCTCCCCCCGCACCACCGCAAATTGCGAAGATCAGTGGCGTTCACAATTTCAACTCTAGAGGCATTAATCTTGGTCAGTACATTGCTAGAGCCAATATCTATACGGTTACGCCCACTTCTGTCTGCGAAAATAACAAAATTGTGTTGCGCCTACAAGCTTCTCCACAGAAACGTGCGGCGCATTTCTCCACAAACACACCTGCAAACACAAATTACGAAAATTAGTTGCGCCCAAAATTTCTAAAAATGAGGTGTAAACTGAGACCCGGGTATTTATAGTCGAGACTTTCGACTATAATCTTTCTTACTTGTTATATGTAATATTATATTTTTGACATGCTCGGCACGTAGACCCTTTAATTTCATTTCAAGTCGAACCGTTTCTCCTCGTATGTTACTTCGGCTTCAGCCACTGCAGGGGCATTAACCGCAAATTTGACTTGAACTCAAGACGCGTTCGCGCGGTTTTTCAACGTTGATATACTTAGTTTTATAACATGTACCTTAAGGTACAAATACAAATATTATCTTTGTGCAAATCTATGTAACAGGCAGAAGGAGACATGTACCTTAAGGTACAAATACAAATATTATCTTTGTGCAAATCTATGTAACAGGCAGAAGTGGACATATTTTGGAATAAGCTTGTGCTGAACTGGACCCACACTAATCTGAGTTTGCAATTATTAGATCCCAAGTTAACTTAATGACGTCAAAAATGCTTTCTTCTAGAACTGAGTATATACCGAGGAAAAAACGAGTTGTTTTACGCCTGTTTTAGACATTTTTATCATAGATCAAATGAGGAAAACCTAGGGAAAGTTCTGCAATCTGAAAGAAAATAATCAAACATAATTTTTTCTAAAACTTTTAAAGAATATTAAAATGCGAGGGTACAAGTTTTACATTTTTGTAATCACAATTATTAACCATTTTGAAAATAAAATTCCCTGCATCAAAAAGCACACATAAACAAGTTTTGCAGAAGTTCTTAAGCAACGGAGACATTTTGCGCAGGCATACATAGCTAGGATTTTGACCAACACTGTGCATTTAGTTTGATTTGTCGGGAGCTTTGCCTTAGCGCTTTTTTAACCACTCGCCGTTATTGCTTAATTTCTTGGCCACACAAAGATAGGGCTAACCGTGCAGGTAGCCTGCTACATGCATATACATATGTACATACATATGGATGCTATAGCTTTTGTGGTGTCTCTTAGAAGTGTGTGTGCTTTGTTATAAGGCATTTTGCTATAAGTTTATTGATTTCGACTTGCGATAAAATAGGAAAAATTGTTTATTGTTGCTACATGTAGCTAGGTTGTTTTTCACATTTTTCGTATCTCGAATTTCATGTTTAGTATTTTTTTCTTTTACTGCTTACGCACCCCTCTGGACCACAATTTGAATTTCTCTTTGAAAGACGCCATGCTTCCGTATCAGCTTGCGCCACTTTGTTGTTACTGTTTTTGTTAAAAAAAAAATAATATTTATGCGGGTTATTATCAGCAAATAGACAGCGAGTTGCTCAAATGTGTTATTCTAGCGAAACACAACAAAAAGGGTGAGCCGACGACGTCTTAGCGACGATGACTAGGCGACGGTGACGTCCACGCCAACAGTAGCAGCGAGTGCAACAACGCTTGACTCAACCTAACGCGATAAAAACGAAACAGGCACAAGATTCGCGGACTGCAAAACGAAACGACACAAAATAGCGGGGGAACACTAAACGTTTTTCTTTGACTGAAATACAATTTACGTAATTTTCTGTTCCCCCTTTGCCGGCAGCACACACCTGTTAGGGCTTTTTTTAGGACGATACTATTGTAACGCGAACGTTGATTAGTTTTACAACTCCGCGCCGAACCGACCCGATTCGATTTCGTTCCCTTGTACGTATCCGTGTATCCGCCCGTTTAGCCCGTCACAGTTATTCACCCAAAACTACTAGCGACTATATTTTCATACTCCGGCAGGGCTGCAACGCCGGCAGTGCGGCAGTGACAGAGGCAGAGGCGAAAAACCTAAAGAAAATACACTCACAGACGCAAATTGCAGCGCACTGGTGTGGGTAGATAACAGCCAATGATTCCAGATATCGGCAGAGTACTTTAGCCCATAGGCATATGCACACATTCACCGGCATCCGGATAGGGTCGGAATTTAAACGAATTTTAAAATATTCTAAAAAAAAAAATTAATTTAAATTCCCGAACATTTTCATTCCCGACACAAGATCGCTCAAATCCACATATTTCGAAATGGGAATTAAAGCTAGTATCAACTTGTTTAACAAACTAGAAACCACGATTTTTCGAGCACACGACGCGAATACAATTTTGCTCTGAGTATTATTTTTGAGTCTCATTTTTTCCCCTCTTTTTACGCTTACATACTACATATCGCAACTGGGATCCCTGGTTTTCCGAGTCAGTTGTTGCCCCACCTCCGCGCCGACTGATAAGCAGACAATGACGAAAAAATCGACTCAATGGGCTGGCAAAATATCTGTGAGCCTGGTAAATTCTTCCCAGTTTATTACCAATCAAGTGGAGTGGAAGTTTCGAGGCATTATCAATCAGTGGAAGTTTCGAGGCATTATTGTGCTGGCAGAGGTTCTCCAAGTTGTACAGTTAAAACGTTAAAACAAATTACCAAAAATTAGTCAAATTAAATCAGAATAAATAACATGATAAAAACACGTACCGAGCTCTATTCAACAAAGTTGATATGCAACTAATGCAAAAATTAATTGAAGTTTGATAAGTAAGGTATAAGTTAAAGACTATTCTAAGGCCTATGGTACGGATAATAAATATCTACTGCACTTACAAACTCTTTGTCTAATCCGGATGTCGATGTTTCCGCAGAGATTGGGCCTGACCCGTTAGTAGTGTTGCTACCGCCTGCTGCCTCAAAGAGTGCTGTGGGATCTCCATCAGAGGCGCGATACTTTTCCACATCAGATAACAGTCGCTCAAGATACTCGACGTAGAGGGTTTCCTGCTCCAACTCCTTGCTCAGCTCATGGATCCTCACCTTATGCCGCTCCAGGCTGGCGCGAACATCCTGTTCCCAGGCATCCGACAGAGAGCTCTGAGGGAAACGCTCCATCCAAAGGCGCTGAAAGTCGTCAAAGACGCTCATGGTCGATGCGACGGGTGATTTAAATAATGACGATGGCAATACCGCTGCCACTGCCGCCCCTCTGCAGCTTCTTTGGCTCCCACTGTCTGTCTTATTATTATTAGTATTCTTTTTTCACTTGTATAGTTTGCTTAACGAATATATCCACCGTAGTCGTCACACAAAACAGATCTTTCGAAGGCGATATTGATCATGAAACTTCGAAATGGTGACTATGATGGGCCGGATTTGTGTTTACAAAACAACAAGCACCAGATGTGCGTTGTCGCCTTCACTGCCTGCAAAAGTGCATGGGTATTTGTATTTAGTGTGAGTTCTTTTTTCATCGTGGGAGCGCGAGTATTAATGAGCAAACATCTCCGTCACTGAATGGTTACATATCTTAGGGTAATGCTCTGCCCTTGTGCGTGCGTCCCAGGCTTCCAACTGGCATTGAATCGGACTCGCGTGGTACAAGAAAACATATAGTAGCTTTACTTCGGTCCAATATATGCACATATGTACATATTTCCTCAGGATTCGAAGGAAAAGATAAGACAATTTAATTTTGCGTTGCCTATATAAAAATCAATTATGAGAACGCTCGGATATACAATAAATTCCAGCAATAAATAAATTTAATCAAATTAAATAGTTTGCATTGAAAATATTAATAACTTCACTTACAAAATTTATACACAGCACTCAAAATTAAACCTTTTATCTCCATATTTCACTATGTCTCCGCTGCGGCAAGAGTAGACCTCTTGCACTTCATTGTTTTATAAAGATCGGACTATAAAGTATGAAGAAAGTTTTACACGACCTTTGCCAGTGTCAATTCCGTATAACTCAAATTCACTCAATTCTGACTTGGCTAACGTCATATATAGTAATTAAGAGTTGAACAGTTCAATCAGCCAAAAGAATAAACACTGGACTCCTTCATTGACGGTTTGTAATGGAAATTGGGCTAAATTCGGGAGCCCCAGTAAGTATATTTTTAAAAAAGCAGCACGTATGGCCTGCACGTTTAGGATAAACAAGTAGAAACGCCATAGTCGAGATTTCTCGGGGAATACGAGTACCATGTACCTTTTCAAATAATTCATCAAACTTTTTGTTTGTTGACATCCAAACAACCTGCACGTGACACATACATACACTTCTGTATGTAATGTGCATACATACACACACTTTTGTATGTATTCACGTGCTGAAGATGTCACCCAGCATATGCAACGGAATACCGTTGCCGTGGGAAGGGGTGGGTAAAACTTTAATTTGTCATATCTTCTATATTTATTGTTCGATTGATTGTCTACGTAATTGTGCATGTGCGTGTTTGACAATCAGTGGACTTAGCGGACCCAAAATTATGTCTCTAGCTTTTACCATTTCGGAGAAATCGATTTTGTTGCAAATTATTCTTCAAGTATAAAACATTTCATTTAACATTTGTATTGTCTTAATTTGTCTTTTATCTCTTGTTAAACCAATATGTTCATGGTTTTACGAGTAGATCATTATTCTGAGCACATGTCCCACTGGTGTATGGATACCCAAATTTTTACACATTACAGGATTATTAGGTCTTAATATAAGTGTATGGGTTTGGGTGATACCTATTTGTAGGGGACGAAGGACATACTAGCTTGAACCTACTTCCCCAAAGAGGACAAGTTTGGAGATATTTCAGACATACTTCAATGATACGCCATTTCGATACGTGGCACTTAAAATATCTTTTTACAAAATTCAGCCGGGCTTTGAGTATGTGATGTCACCAGTTTTTCAGGCTCACATTGATAATTGATGATATCGAAGAACTTTTTGAGGAAACATCAAGGATACTTTGTATTATTTACGTTTTCACATCCAAAAGCATAGCTTTAAGAGAATGAAAAACTGATATTTCAATGAACAGATCAAATGTAAACTAGCCAATGTAGCGGGACATTCAATATTATTCCAATTTCCAAATATGTAAAACCGAACCAATAAGGATCATTCAAAGAATCTATATATATATGTGCGTTTCTGTTTCGACCAAAAACAGCATCGCATTAACATTGCTCTGGAGCTGTTGGACTCTGTCCGGGACGAAACAAATTTGCTCCAGAGAGTCATAACTGGTGACGAATCATGGGTTTTTGGTTTTCACGTACAAATCCCAATGGGTTAAGGTTTTGCTGACAGTTTTCTTTGATTGAAGGGGCGTAGTGCATTATGAGTTCTTGCCGCAGGGTAAAACGGTCAATAAGGATTATCACTTTCAAGTAATGCGCAACTTGCGAGAAGCACTTCGCCAGAAACGCCCGAATTTTTGGAAGAACGAAAACTAGCTTTTGCACCTGGTAATGCACCTGCTCATACAGTGATGGAAAAAATAATAGAAACGAATTTTCACTTTGGGTTTAAATACGTATTTTTAATAAGTAATGTGGTAATGAGTGGAAATTTTAGTTTTTCTATGATATATATACATCTATCTTACATACTAGAAATCAGAAATGCATTTAACTTTATTAATTTATCTAAAAAATGGCATTTAAGTTCAATTTTATGTTCTCGAGCTGGAAAAAATAATAGAAACGCGGTCGTATTTTGTCAAAATCTGGGGTAATTCTTCGTTTAAATTAAAATAATAGGTATTGTTTTGAATATTTTTATTACAAGGAGTGCTAATACAGCAATTTGTTGTACAATTTTTAATTTAATTTTGGTAAAAGCATCAAAATGGGTCGTGGAGCACATTGCACCGCAGTAAAGAGGAATCTAATCATCAAATTAAAAGCAGAAGGACAATCCATGGGATAAATTGCTAAACTATTGGAATGCTAAAAAAAAAGTGTTTTCTGCTATCCACTATACAGATAAACAGGAGAAACGTGATAGAAAGCGAGCAACTTCTACACAATTTGACAAAACCCTTATAAGTCGAAAAAGAAGCCATTCCTTTCTTCGAAGGATCTTAAAAACTACATAAAGGCATCCGTAACGAGTCGCACCATTCGCAATAGAATGATTGAGCGCGGTTTGAAAGCGCATTTAGCAAGGAGAGTTCCTTTTATGAGCAAGAGGCATATCGATAGGCGACTCTGCTTTTCCAGAAACCAAGAGATCCGCCAGAACTGGAAAAATGTCCTTTGATCCGATGAGACAAGGATTGATTTGGTTGGATCTGATGGTAGACCCCATGTTAGAGGCCCAAAAAATACAGCATTCGATCCTAAATACACCAAAAAGACGATTAAACACGGAGGTGACAATATTATGCTATGGAGATGTTTATCTGCTTCAGATGTTGGTCCACTTTATTGGGTACAAGGCAATATGTGTGCTAAGGACTATGTAAACATAATGAAGGTCGTTATGTTCCCATATGCCGAAAAGGAAATGCACTTGAAGTGGGAATTTCTGCAGGATAACGATCCCTAACACACATCCAAGCTGGCGAAGTGTTTCAGGACAATAAAGTCGATGTTATGAATTGGCCAACTCAGTCACCCTATTTAAACCCTATTGAGCATTTGTGGGGCATCCTAAAAACAACGTTTATGTGGGTTTCAACCAAAAAATTAGGAGTATTTTTGGGAGAATGTCCAGGAAGAGTGGTAGCCAGCAGTATGCTCCAATCTGGTGGAGTCTATGCCTCGTAGGTTATCTGCAGTTTTGAAAAACCATGGTAACGCAACTAAATATTAAACCTGAAAACATTTCATGGTAAATTTTGCTAAACTAGTCAATTTGGATAAAGATTATTCATTTCGTTTCTATTATTTTTTCCAGGCCAAAAACATAAAATTTAACTTAAATGTCATTTTTTAGCTAAATTAATAAAGTTAAATGCATTTCTGTTTTCTAGTATGTAAGATAGATGTATATATATCAGAGAAAAACAAAAATTACCACGTTACTTATTAAAAATACGTATTTAAGCCCAAAGTGAAAATTCGTTTCTATTATTTTTTCCATCACTGTACATTGTTACTTGTGAGCGAATTTTTGGCACAACAAAACACTCCAATAATGCCGCAGCCACCGTATTCCTAAGACCTGGCCCCCTGTGACTTATTTTTGTCCCCGAAACTAAAGAGGCCCATGAAAGGACGACGCTACGCCATTTTTTTGTAAATGCTTCGAGGATTGAAGGGGACCAAATAGATATTGTTTATGAAGATATAGATATTGTTTATGATATTTATGAAGATATTCATATACATATACATATACATATACATGTACATATACATATACATATACATATACATATACACATACACATACATATACATATACATATACATATGCATATGCATATACATATACATATTTTCGTTGCTTAAGCCAAGGCTAAAGGTGTTGTGTTATGTAGACGCAGACGCATTGAAGCTGAGAATTTCCTTAAAATTTTCTTCAATTGGGTATCTAGCAATGACAACAACAACAAGCCCTGGAGACGAGAGACTCACATATGTACATATGTATGTATGTACATTGAAACGTTTATTGTTTTTGTTTAACTGTGTGTCTTCATTGTCTTTCTTTCCCCCTCCCACTTTCGTCTCTTTCACTTAATCCGAAGGCTTTTTAGCATATGCAAAAGCAACAACAACAAAAACAGCAAACAAGCAAAGTTGCCGCCAGTGTGGGATGGATGCCTTTGTAGAGATTGTTGTTGTTTTGTCCCTGCCCAAACACACACGCACACACATATGGGCAGACTCTGAAAACACACAGCGATTCCAATCAGGGATTGAGAGGTCGCACAGAGGTATAGGTATCCTAGTGTTGGAACATCTCACACGAATCATCAACTGTTTGCCATTCCAATTAGATTTCACATAGAAAACAAGATTTTATTGACACACACGCGCAGTAGAGAAGAGAGAAAGACAGGCATGCATTTGCATATAGTATGCAGCAGCATCGATGGTGCGACTGTGTGCGTTAGCTCGGCTTTGCGATTGCTTTTCCGCTTCAATACATTTTTCACTCACACTCACGTCTCATTTTCCCCCACGGTTTTTAGTCAATGCCGCCAACTAAATAAACATTTGCCCGAATTTTTTTGCCGCACGCAACACTTTCACAAGGAACACCCATATGTACATATATCGCAAGTATGTAGCTGTCGATTTTACAAAAACGATTTTCGTTTTAGTGATTGGAAACTAGAGACGATGCCACATCGATGACACGCCCGTACCATCGATATCGATGTCAAACAATCGGCGCGCAACTCTGCCTCACAAACGGGAGGTCATTTTGAAATTTAAAAAAAATATCAGAAAAAATATCAGCGAAAATGAAGCAAACGAATAAGATAAAGATTAATTAATGCGTTTAATGTTAATAAATGCGTTTAATTCAAGTAGCTTGTTTTTTCCAATTGCAAGTATCTAGCGGATACCTCGAAATAATAAGCAACGAGTCAAAATATTTCCAGGGCAAAGTCCGGCAGACATGTTCTACTATCCAGAACCACCTAATGGTCATGGCCATTAATTATTTTTTTTTCGTTTGCCCAATTATTTTTAGCCCAAAAAAACAACAAATTGTATTCCTTCCCGCGATCTTAGATCGCCAACAAGAGCGGCTTATCACCACCGGCCGAAAATACACAATCAAGGCTAACTAAATTTTATTCCTTTGGTGTCTGCCGACCTGAGTCAGCACAGGAAACCTTACGGTTTTTGTTCCGCGACATGACGTCGCAAGTCATCGAGGCCTGTGGATTTGAATATATGGATTTGGACACAAACATAAATATAAATATACGTACTTGTCTTATCTGGGGTCTGCTTTAGGAAAGATAGGTGACTGGATATAAAAGACGGTCGTTGCTGTCTGACGGACATTGGAAGAAGTCACTTCATTTTTTACGGCGTTACTACCACCTCCCTTATTTTCGTAACAAACTGTTCAAAAAAAAAAAAAAAAAAAATTACTTATTAAGTATAATTAAAGAACAAATTGTTCACAATGATGTAAGTACGGACCTCAAATGGATTATCGTGCAATTGTGCAGCAAAAAGCTATTTGCTACAATAATGAAAGTAAATGTGTAACAGAAATTCTATTAAAATCATAATTTAATACAAAAACAATTATTTTATTGATGTCTGAAATAATTGCTAGGCATGTATTTCAAACAAGTAAGAACGATTATAGTCGAGTGTCTCGACTATAAATACCCGGTTCTCAGTTTCACCTGGTTTTTGACACAATATAATACCCACCTACTTTTAGGAGCAACAAATTTTCGTAATTTATGTTTGTAGGTGTGTGTTTGTATGAGAGGTGTTTCTATGGAGAAACTTGTCATTTTTTCATTTAACGCAACTCATTTTTGTCATTTCTCGAACAAAAGTGGGCGGAACCGCCTGATTTTCGCAACACAGATAGATAATGGCCCTACCAATGTACTATCTAATGAATTTTGCGGTTTGCGGGGCTGCGGAGGGAGGTGGCCGATTTTCAAAATAAATAGACGGACGGACAGACAGGCAGACGGACATGGCTACTATAGATGCACTGTTGATGCTGATCAAGAATATATATACTTTATAGAGTCGGAAAAGCTTCCTTGTCCCTGTTAAATATTTGACATTCGGACGAATCCAATATACCCTTGTTTTTTTGTTAAAAGCCGAGTACTTTGAGATGCTTAATTGCCTTAGGTTAGTCCATAAAGTCGCATTAAATATCGGCAGGTCGGGAATAATTTCAAAGAATCTTCAGAATGCAACAATAACTCAAGACCACTTCTTGAGCGTGAATTCTGGATTATCCTTTTTACAAAGGCAGACAAATTAGGCCTTTATTTAAACTTCATATGTTCTTGTTAGCATCTACAAATCTGATCTAACTAAATAAAAAAAAAACGTTCGTATGTTCGGCATATCGTAGGGCGGCAATTCAAATATATTAAAGGAAATCAAATTCGAACTGTAACGTTGAGGTATAGCAACTACATATTTTTATTCTGGTTTTTATAAAAACGTTTTTTTTTTCAAAAAAACCTAAGAGAGACAGAGAAAAATATCTGATTTAATACAGGCAGCCCAAGGATCGAATCTCGGAAGCACCTGTTCGGCCATGTTATATGGGGAGGTGTTCGACGCCTTCGGAGATATATTAGTCGGGTACGGGAGACATAGCAGAGATGGCAAGTGTCCCTTCCGACCAGCGTCTGCAACTAACTGATAACCCATACTTTTCCTCTATCAAACCTTTAACCTTATTTTTCGTATCATCTAATCACCGCCAGCTGCTGCAAAAAATATGCTATCTGCTGGGTTGTTCTAGTAGTAGCCGCCATGGGCGTGACCCTCGGATTAGTCTTTGGACTGAAGGGAAAGTCGATGGAGCCGAGACGTATAGGTGCTGTTGCCTCGAATGGATTGGGTTGTGCAGAAATCGGTGGCAATATTCTCGACATTGGCGGATCAGTGGCAGATGCGGCCATAGCAACAATGCTGTGCGAGGGCGTTGTATTGCCACACAGCTTAGGCGTCGGCGGTGGCTTTGTCGCCACAATTTACTCCAAGGAGACTGGCTTTATCGAGACTCTGATCGCGAGGGAAACAGCTCCGGCAGCGGCGACACGGGACATGTTTCAGGATCGTGACATTACTGGTGCTTTATCCTGCGCCGTTCCCAGCGAAATATATGGCTATTGGAAGCTGCACGACAAGTACGGACGGCTGCCGTGGAAGCAGCTCTTCCAGCCGTCCATTAAACTCTGCCGAAACGGCATTCAGGTCTCCAGGTACCTGGCCCGAGTACTCGAGCGCGAGGAGGAGCGCATCCGGAACGAGCCGTCCATGGCGGAGATCTTTATCAATCCGAAAACAGACAGTGTCTACCGACAGGGCGAGACCATGTACCGTCACATGCTCGCTGAAACCTTGGAAATGGTAGCCAACGAGGGAGCACAGGTCATTTACCGGGGCGGCCGGGTGGGCCGGAAACTAGTGGAAGACATTCAGGCCATGGGCGGCATAGTGACTGAGAGCGATCTTCAGAACTACGAGTGAGTACTTATTGTAATATGCAATCTTTATTACATTTACGAATATTAGAATTTCGGAACGAAAAAAGTCTTTTTAATTCTTTAAAATTACGGACGAAAAAACTATAGTTGCGCTCACCGACTTTACAGAAATCATATCAAAATTCTGTAATTCTTGGTATTTGTTATATGGTGCAAGTGTGCAATTTTGTAAAACGTTATGGAGGTGTGAATTTACTTCAATTCGTTCGCACGTGTATACATACAGAAGTGTATGCACAACACATAATGAAGGCCATATATGTGTGCACGTGCAGACTAAAATTGGTGATTCTTTAAAAAAAAATAAAATAAATAAAAACAAAGAAATGGTTGATAAAGAAAAGAGGTACATGCACGGTTGCCACTTCAAAAATTTTTAATGAGCCAAAAAAATATAAAAAATGAGCCAATTTGAATAAAAAGGAGCCAAATTTAAAAAAGAAAACATTTTTATACAATGAAACAGCTAACAGCTAAGCCTTATGTAGTTTAAGTCATTCTGAGTAGTAGTGTTTTGCAGAATTGAGCAAAAAAAAAAAAAAAAGGTCTTCAACTTCGGGGGACATCATACTGACACAATTGAGCAAAAAAAAAAAAAAAAAGGTCATGTGCAGGCAACGAAAAATGAATTCATTTTTTTTCAAACTTTAAATATTTTGTATTGCTATTAGCAAAAAAGAGCCAAACTCAATAAAAATGGGCCAAAGAGCCAACGAGAAAAAAAAGAGCCAGTTTTGGCTCAAAAGAGCCAAATCTGGCAACCGTGGGTACATGGTATCTGGTTGTCGATAAATCTCGACTACAGCGTTCCTACTTGTTTTTTTTTTTGTGTTTTTGTCAAGAATGGTAAAGGTTCACGATACAGATAAATATTAAAATAGTCTACATTAAATCACATAAAGCGCTCCTAAATTCTTGAATTCATCCATAGGGTTCGCTGGGAGCTGCCCCTTCATTCCCGGTTCAACGGTGGCTACGAGCTTTTCACTTCTCCCTTGCCCACCAGCGGAGCTGTCTTGACCTTCATGCTGAATGTTATGGAGCCTTTATACACCAGCAACACAGACAAGTATTGGCAGCGATTAATAGAGACTTTTAAGCATGCCTACGGACACCGCACCAATCTAGGGGACATACACTTCGAGCCGGAAGTCCAGGAAGTGTATGAAAACCTTATCGATCCGGCTTTTGCTGCAGAAATCCGGAAACTGATTCTCGACGATCGCACTTTTGAGAGCATGGCGTACTACGGAGCCAATTTCAGCAATATTGAGGATCACGGCACCGCACACATTTCAGTGTTGGCCCCAAATGGTGATGCCATTTCGGTAACCAGCACCATCAATAGCCATCTTGGCGCGAAGGTTCGCTCCCGACAAACTGGCATCATACTTAACGATGAGATGGATGACTTCAGCACACCTGGCAAGATAAATGCCTATGGGATACCCGCCAGTCCGGCAAACTCCATTAAGCCGGGCAAGCGACCAATGTCCTCAACATGTCCCAGCATCGTTCTCGATACTCATGGCAACGTGAAGCTAATTGTGGGCGGTGCCGGAGGCTCCAAGATAACCACCTCTGTAGCCCAGACCATTCTGCGGTATTTCGTACTCCAAGAACCCATCGCAAAGGCAGTAAACTCCGGCCGATTGCACCACCAACTAGCCCCAATGACTGTAGACGTGGAGCCGGAGGTGCCGAAGCACACCGTGAACTATCTTCGGCGAATCGGTCACGAGATTCAGTACTTGGATCTGGATAAGGCCTACTCCGCCCAGACAGCCATCGGCATTCTAGGCGATGAACCTCATCCAGTTTGTGATCGGAGGCGAATGGGAAGTGCCGTGGTTGTGGAGACGGACAGGCTGGATTAAAGTTGAAAGAAGATGCGAGTATCCTGCACAAGCTAAAATCACATAGATGTTCTTGTATACCGTCTGTTACTGCTTAAAATTTATTTCGATTCGGGAAATTAAGATTATTCAAAACAAGAAGAAACGCTGTAATCGAGATTTCACAACAAAGAGATACCATGTACCTCTTTTCTTTATCGACCAATCCTTTTTTTTGTTTTTCTTTCAAATAATTCATCAAATTTTTTGTTTGTTTACATCCAAGCAATCAGCACGTGCACATACATATACATACACTTCGATATGTATTGACATACATACACAAACTTCTGCATGTACACACATGCGGACAAATCGAAGTCAAAGAAGGGAGGGATGACGTCAGCCAGCATGTGTAGCGGCATGCCGTTGCCGAGGTAAGGGGTGGGTAAAACTTTAATTGGTCATATCTTCTATATTTATTGTCCGATCTGGACGTTATTGCATGCACGTGTTTGACGATCAGTGGACTAACGGTGTCAAAATTATGTCTCCAGATCTTACCATTTCGGAGGTGTAGATTTTATTTTACCAATGCGAGGGTGGAAAGGGGTGTGGCAAAAATCCGGGATATAACATTATCTGCG
The DNA here is from genome assembly GCA_021223825.1 of Drosophila ironensis. NCBI lineage: Eukaryota > Metazoa > Arthropoda > Insecta > Diptera > Drosophilidae > Drosophila > Drosophila ironensis. Next base: position 65,856 of record JAJJHQ010004373.1, on the reverse strand, counting down.
TAATAGTTAAACGGACCTACTGCAAAAAAAAACAGCTGTTATTTTGTCCAAGTTATGGGCAAATGTGTAGAAGAAAATACAGTTTTATGATAATAACGAAGGCGGAAAGGGGCGTAAAAATTGAAAAAAACGATCTGCTCTTACCATCTGCGAGAACGAGGTGTTCATACATACAGACGAATAGACGGGCATGGCTATATTGACTCGGCTGTCGATGCTCATCAAGAATATACGTACATATATACTTTATGGGGTCGGAGACTCACCTTCTGCCTGTTACATAAATTCGCACAAAAAAAAATTTGACATTTTGCGTATATACTAAATGCACCTGAGACAAATTGCGGAGGCGGTTATGGGCGTGGCAAACATTTGAACTAAACTCGATATGCGTAAACATATAACCAAAAGCAAAAGGAATTACGCCTAGCTTTTACCATCCCGGAGAACGACGTGTTCATACATACAGGCGGACAGGCAGACAGACGGACATTGCACGAAAACATGACGGACACAAACTTAATATACCATACGTACCTTAAGGTACATGGTATAAAAAGTGGGCCTATTCGGAACCGATGGGTCTCGACAATGCAAGAAACCATGAGTAAGAGAATCGCTAGAGCATGAAACAACAGCGATACATTAATGCATCGATCTTCACATCGCTGGAAGAAATAGAAAAAATTGATCCAAGGCTTCTGCCATTCGCGAGAAGCATTCATGTTCTATTTTACTAAAGGTAGCCATCGACGACAGCTAGTATGGCTAAGGACCACAATGGTTTATGCGCGAAAGTACTTTTAAAGAGAGTTTATCCGCATTAACCTAACCTATGTTATGCTAAGCGAAGATGTGATCGCTGACGACACGCATTGAAGATGGCTCCTACCTGTGCTCGCTGGTGGTAGCAGTCACATCTTCCCCTAACATTTGGGTTGATTATTACTTACTGCCAGGAACCATAGACGGCTGTAACATTTAGCAACGAACCGTGTTAAATTTGGATCGTTGTCGCCAATCCTACCAACACTGCTGTTCCTGCTGTAGTTTAACTTTTTCTTTTTGATGAAAGTGACGCTACGATTCGGCAACCATATTCTACGAATCAATCTCCAGATTTGGGATATCCAATTGCATAACGAGAGCGCCGCATTCGTACAAGCTTACTCCCAAAATGCTTGCCTTTTTAAATGCGTGGAAATGGTAAAAAAGGCTGGGGAAGTTGCGGGATTGTGGTGATGCAACCTTTTTTGCCTGGCCAAACTCGTTAAGCCAAGGGTTTCAGTCGTTTGAGGGCTTCCAAATAGAATGTTGAGTTTCTCTCATGCAAAACTTGAACTTTACTCCTACATGACCACGTAAGAGCTTTAAAAATTGACTTACTCATTGCACGCCCTACCACCGGATCCTTGATTATCTCATTTCGCCTACTACAAAATTCAACCGATTCTATCGCACCTCAACGTACAATACCGTCAAAATTAGGTCGCTGACATTATTTTGACGCATATACACTGAAAAATTTACCTGTAGTAGCGCTTTGACAACAACTCATTTGTTTTTCTGTTGATTCATAATAATTGTAACTACATTATAACCGCAGAGTTTTTGACTTTACTTTTCACTCTCTATTCACGAAAAACATTCGGTATTTTTCTCTGACTAACCATGTTTGATCAGTCAACAAAAGCTACCTCATAAATGTAAATAGCAACGTCAAGGCCGTTGCAGTGCAACGCCTTAGCGGCTAAAGGGTCATTGAACCTCTTATTCTACATATATGCATCGTTAATCGGTAAAATCAGTTTGCAATTCATATCGTGTCAAACAAAACAACAGGGTCTTGTATACATCCAGTTGGCATTTATAGATAGAAACATTAGATGTTAATAGATGAGCTGTAAAGGCACATTCTCTCATGCTCGCACACTTGCTTTATGTGTGCATGTATGCATATATTTCATACAAAAAATACATACAAATATGTACATATATGCGTAAGATGGGCGGCGGAGAGTCGAGGAGAACACTTACAGACTAAGCTAGGTCACGAAAAATTTTCTGGAAATTCTTGACAAAACAGCTCCTGATTCAGCATCATATTCAGCATTCATCGAGCGAGCGTGTGTACATTCGGCGTATCCCCAGTGCGAAACCGGTTGACGTGGCGAAGGATCGCTTTTTTTTAGTCATCTAGGATTGAGATTTACACGAACGAAAACGTCAACTAATCGTCGCCGTCGTCGTCAAGAGGCCTGGCCCGCTTCTTGGCCAGCTTTTGCTTCTTGTGTATTGCTTCCATACGCATATCCTGGAGGTCCTCTTGCATGCCTGGCGGGTTTCAGTTATACATGTGGAATTTAGATAATATATTTAAGCCACCAAGCACTCACCCAATTTTTTGCTGATGAACTCCTCGCGCTGCATTTGCGCGAAGCTTGATTCCATATGGCGATCATCATCTTCCATGTCGCGGTAGCGACGCTTATCATAACCAAAAATGTCTCGGATGTGCGAGGATATGTCCTCTTCGCAGTCGCCATCGTCAATGAAGTCATCCAATTCCGAATCATATTCAGAGTCGTCTTCATGTATCCGTCCTTAAAAATGAGATTTTTTGAAGAATAGGCTTAACTGATTGAAATTAAATTAAGTGCAAAGACTTTGTCATTCAGAATGACACACATAGGAAGCCCTGTCAAATGTTTACCCGAACTTACTTGAATTGCTTTGCTGGAGTGTCTTCTTTTCCTTGATACCCGCTGGGGGAAACATCCTACCCTTCAATTTTTGATCATTCCGCTTTGGAAGCGGTTTAGTGGTTGGCGAAACACCCGCCAAGCGATCTCGTGGCGGAAACTCCCGAACAGCTCCGCTCTTCTGCCCTGCATATGGATTCCTAGAAGGACCATCTTTGGAGCCGGATGCTTTGCCCCCAAAAGCTGTTGTTCTTCCAGTACTTGAAGGATTGATAACAGACTTAGCAGTGCCATTGGCGCTGTAACTGCCGGCTGGTTTTGAACTGAAGGCTGCATTACGACTGGTGCTGGGATTGGAACTGGAGGGGTTTGCTAAAGCAGGAGGCCCCCGTTGCTTTATTGCAGCGAGTTTGGCTTTGGTTTCGTTAGACTCAGCGGTTGACTTTCCCTGACTCAGCTTGGGTATGCGTCCATTAGACTCCATACGATTGGGGGCCAACCCTTTGGTGGAGCTTTCGCCTACCTTCGGATCGGCGAGCCGCTCTTCGCGCTGGGCCCGCATCTCCTTATGGCGCAACTCGCGCTTCTCCTTCGCTGACAACAGACGCTCCGGTTCCTTTTTCTTCTCCGGCTGAATGAAGACCACCGGCTCGTGCTGCTTCTTTTCCGCCAAGCGGAGAAGCGCCTGAAAGTCTAGGGGTGGCGGCTGCGCTGGCCTCTTCAGCTTGGCCCTGCGCTGTTCCTCCTCAAAGCGCTTTTTGAGTTCCTCCTCCTTTTTTTCAGCCTGTGGGTCATACAGCGTCTTCGTTGAGCCATAGGTGCGGATCACGCTGGCTTCCTTGTGGGCCCTGTGGGCCTTCGAGGCCGATCCCTGGGAAGTGGTGGCAATGCTACTCCTCTGCCGAGAGTGGCCTTTGGCCTCCTCTTGTTCTTTGGTAATGGCCGCCTTCACCCGCTCCTTGGTCCCGGAGAGATCCCTCAGGGATTGTGGACGGCTGGGCGCAAAGCCCTTGTCCTCATGGACATCCCGCACCTTATTGATGTACTTTTCGTACAAAGCGTTCGCCTCGTTGGACACATAGCCGTAGTCGTCGCCCTGGCCGTCCCCAACATCAGGGCCATTGCAGTCCCCGGCATCCTCGAGAACCGATTTGTTCGCCGACTTGGTTACCTTGAGCATCTTGCGGATCTTGTTCTTCGACTTCTCGTCGCGTTTTGCCAAAAGCTCCGCCAGCTTCTGGCGCTCCTCCCGCTTGCGCTCCGCCTCCTCCGCCTCGCGCTTCTTTAGGAACTTCTGGATGTTCTGCGACAGCTGCTTGGACTCCTTGCTTTCCTTCTTTGGCGGCGCATACTTGGTGCTGTAGAACTTGCCCTGAAACACACAATATACTCAGCGTTAGCCACAATCTGCGCTGCAAACGGGCTGCACACCCGCATTAAGCTTTAGGCGCAGAGTTCAGATATGCGAAAGATATGCGGCAGATACGCCCCATCCATCCAAACTGGACCACAAATGATCATGCAAGCAATTCAAGAGATGCATGTTATAGTAGTAGTCCGTACCTCGTCTTTGGACGCCGATTCCGTTTTTTTCTTTGCATAGTTCAAAAGCGCCCCGAAATCCATGCTGACGCGATAGTATTAGATTTCCTTATGTCAGTCTCTGTCCAACTGCCTGCCTGACGTCGCCTGCCTGCCTGACGTCGCCTGCCTGCCTGCTGTTTTAAAAACAAGTCGCCTTGCGATTCCCCGCAGCGACCTGAAACGTAACTTGCTGGTTTAGTAATTCTAGAAGGACTGACAGTGTGACTGTGGCCAGGCAAAGGTTATTTCGTTCCCTGTATCACTCAAAAATACCGCGCGACAACAAAAAACGGTTCAGTCTTTTTTAAGGTGTAACTTACACCGTGTAGGGCCACTCTTGGTATTTTTAATAAGAATCGCAGAAAAGTTGTTCAGTCGGTGGAATAGCGACGATCGCATTTGTATCTGCCGTAAAACACGTTTTAAACATGTTACCCTCAAAATGCATTTTTCGGACAATATATTCAGCATAACATTCGGTTATCTACGTACGTTTGCTATTATTTATTTAAGCTTTTTATATGTTTCATTTTTTTATTTTAAAGTTCAACCTTAAATAAACAATAAAATAAGTAAACTCAATCGAATTATCCTTACTCCAGAGTAGTTGTCAATGTTAGACTGTTTTGCATGTTTGCTTTAACAAAAGCAAGTGATGAAAATGAACAAAATTATATTATCAAAAATAAATTACACATAAATTAAAAAAAAAAAAAAATTTTCATATTCTACTTAAAAATTGTATCCATAAAAAATTAAACCTTATTCGGAAAGTAGAATTGTTCCCTGATTCTTATCAGGACACCAACGAAAATTATACCCTTGGCAATTAAACTATTTCTTATTGTAACTTTAGAAAGAACTCATCCATTTGAGAAACGAAAATTTCAATACTGAATACATCGACCATCAACTACCGAATGTATCGACTGGAGTCTAATGGCCGAAAACCTGGCCACACTGCCGGTTCCTGTTCGTGAAGTGTCGGGTAGAAAGTTGTTGTTAGTTGAAAAGTCTGTATTAAACACGCGCCAATCGTCCATTTTATAGGCCATGCCCGACGATCACGAGCTGACACACAGCTCGTGCAGTAGGTGCCGCAAGTCGGGCGCACAGGACCACCCCAGCCTGGCTGTGACCCCGTCTGCGGAGGGGGACCCAGCCAAGCCCGGCTACTCCTCGGGCGCAGGTGCTTTCCTATGCCAGTGCGGGGCGCAGGACGTCTCCGCGGAGGTGGTGCTCATGGAGACTGACGGCGACCTGACCACTAACGAGCCGATGCCCACGCTGGCCGAGCTGGAGCTGCCGAAGCCGAAGGCCAGGCCCAAGAAGGAGCCAAGGGAGCTGGTGGAGGAGCCACAGCCGAAAAAGGAGACGCTGGGAAACAACGAAGATGTGGTGCTCACAAAGCCTGCGGAACAGCGGCCTGTAAAGCCGCCTGTGAGTCTGACGGTCATCAAGGTCGAAGAAGGCAACTGCAAAGACAAGCCCGAGCCGGAGCCGACCCCACGCCCGTGCAAGATCACACGGAGCAGTCTGAACGGGACCGCCAATCAATCTGGAGCCCGCAGTCCGACGATCATAAAGCGATTGCGGAAGAGCACCCGCTTCAAGGGCAAGCAGGCCGGCGCAGGAAAGGTGAATGGCAGCCATGCAGGTATCGCGGGCCCTGCAAAGCCCCACAACAGCAGCCCGAACATGGCGTCCGCATCGTCCACCCATCTCTCGGGGGCCGGCAACCACCCCAGCAACTCGAATAAACACGGAAAGTCGGTCGCCGGCGGTGGGTCCGGGGCCGTAACGGCCCGAAATCGTCGCAACCTTTTTAAGAAGCCCGCCCAAAAGACGCCGAAAGTGCAAGCCAGCACAAGGTTTGTTCAGAGCGTCTTCTTCAAGGGCAGCTACATGCAGATTGGCGACATCGTGAGCATCGTCGATGGGGAGCAAAACCTCTACTACGCCCAGATACGCGGCCTCCTGGTGGATGCGTACTGTGAGAAGTCAGCATTCCTTACTTGGCTGATACCCACGCAGGACAGTCCAGATCCGCAGGATGGATTCGATCCGGCCACCTACCTAATTGGTATGTCTCTACTCCAGGGTCGGTTTTATTTCCACACTAAAGGCTCACACATCCTTGCAGGACCCGACGAGGAGCTCTCCAGGAAGCTATGCTATTTGGAGTTCGTGATGCATGCCCCCAGCAACTACTACTACGACCGAAATACCCCGTTCCCGCTACCGGATGTCGACGAGTACAGGGCCCAGCGATCGGACGGCTTTATCTGGACCCGTCTACCGGTTGTTAAACGCTACAGGGAGCGAGAGCGATCGGGTAACAGGGCTGGAGGGGCGACATCGTAGCAGAAGATCAAAGCTGAGAACAACAAAAGGTCCGAGGCGCAACTGCTGAATATGAATAATCTTATTTATTGAGTAACAAATATAGGTCTAAAAGAAACTGACCTCCTATCTTTCTATTAATATGAAGGTTTCATTTCAAGTGGTTGTAACAAATATGCCTTTCTAATCGACATATGTCCTTTACTTAAGATAAATACATCTGCCAAACCACTCATAATAGTCAATGTTCACACCAGCTAACACCTGTAATGTTGCCCGCATGGGCGCGCCGGCTACCCAATGTGGTTAGCTTTAACATAAACTAACTCAAGTTACTAGCGTCTGGTTACTGAGCGATAAATAAGATCCCATGGTTGTCTTCTCAGAAGTTGCTGTTGGATTGGTCTGGTAAGGCCAGCTGCCAAACGATTCCGATGCTGTTGCAGTCTTTCATTGTACCGGCTGGAGTGGTGATATATCTGCGCGGCAACCGTGGCCAGATTAAGTCACTGTGCAAAATGACATTGCGAACATACCACTCGCAGCCCGTGATTACCCTTGTGATACGGTTCTGTGCCGCTTGTATACGCCTGATTTTGGGTGTCGCTAGCGAGTCCCCAAATATGGCACGCATATCGCCAAATTGGAGCAATTACCTGGTTGTAGACCGCCAGCTTATTGCTAAGTGAAAGCTACGCGGCCCGATGAGCCAAAGATGCTTGATCACTGCAGATCTAATTCTGATACGTAGCTCCTTTACCTGCTCCTTAAAGGTTAGCCTACGGTCCAGTATAATGCCCATGTATCTGGCAGACATGGGTTGTTGGATCGGCGTCCCCTCAATCTGAACTCGTGGTGGTGTGTTCCTTCGCACGGTAAAGCACACATTGGATGACTTACTGCTGTTAATGCCAATGTTCCAGCGCCTAGCCCATTCCTCAAAAAATGAGGCGTACTGCTGTATACAATTAGCCGCATCATGCCCACAGTTAGAGCGGTATGTGACACAAACGTCATCAGCAAACGTTGCCACCATCGCGCTCCCAGCGCGATCTCCCAGTCCATCAGGCTGCGGCATGTCGTAAGTGTACAGATAGTACAGCAATGGGCGAAGAACAGTGGGCGAAGAGCAGTTGTTCAATAGTGCAGTGGCCACAGCGAAAACCGAACTGGTGAATGACTCCCCGAGACTCGACAGTCGTAACAATCCTGGCGGCAATCAATCTCTCAAACACCTTTGACATCGAAGGAAGAAGACTGATCGGCCGGTAGGACGCAGGGACCTTTTCCGGCTTGCCAGCTTTGTGGATCATGGATATTACTGCGAGCTTCCACTGTTTACTGACGTTATGTAGAGGATAACATGACTGGGCAGTGCCTTAAGTGTGGCATCATGGCCTGGTGCTTTGTTTACCCGCTGTCGGACAATTACTCCTGCTACATCACTGGGTGTGAACTGTACGATCGGCAGATCCATTTGAAGTGGCTGCACTAACCTCCGTTTCCAGAGTTTGGCGCAGACTGGTCAACTTAAGTGGTTGGAAATGTATGACTAGGTGTGCGGCGAAGGTTTCAGCAATGAGTTGAAGGATCCCCTGAGTTAGAGGAATTCCTGCTACTGTTGGCCTTTGAGGAGTAAATTTATATTTCTATTTTTTCTAAAAACAGCGTTAAGTATAAATGTGTGGGGTGCATTAATCAAAATACAATAAACGTGAGATTTAGAGCAATAATGAAAATATATGAATTATGTTTCTCATAGCCACTAAGCTATAGCATCCGGAATATAATATTGTCCTTATAGCGCTTGGTAGGACTAAATGTGTATTTAGTTGGTGTACTGATTTTAAAGTTGAACTCCACGCTAGAATCCTCAACGGAATCATGGTCTTAGCTGCGTTTGGAGTGCAGTCAGCAAATTAAGGATTTGCCCCTGCTGCTGTACCTGTTGCTGCTTCTATTTCATCATTAGCATTATTAATTCAATCTGATTTTCTTGAACTGATCGGAGGGCGTTCATGTTGTTATTTAGCTCCTGCAGGATTCAAAGTTACCATTTGTGGAGGACGCCAATCGATTACGACTCGTGTCGATGCGCTGACGAATTAGAGCAGCCTGTGTCCGTCCAAGGACTGAGAATCTAGCTATGTATATCTAGCTATCTAGCTAAATAAGCCTTCACGAATGAGTGCGCTGCTACTCCCGCCTTGCAACTGCTGCCCAACATTATTATTAACCGTTGCTTTTAAGCCGGCACTCCGCTTGGGTTTTTTGCGGTTCAAGTAAGCTTGGTGTTTAGTGCAGCCCGAGTAGTTAGCCGGGGGCTCCGCTCCGCAGTTGCAGCATGTATATGGCTGCTCACGTGGTCTGGTGCAGTCTTTGGATTGATGCGGACCAACACAGATCAAAAAGGTGTATGACCTACGGCAAAATCTAGCCGTATGTCCGACCTGTTGGCAGCGACGGCATTGTAATATGGCATTACGCTTACGGAGGGGTTCAACTTTGACCCTCATGCGACACAATGTTGTAACCGCTAGCACATCCTTGTTGTTACTAGAAGTGGCTAGATTTAACCAGTAGAAACGCTGTAGTCGAGATCTCTCGACAACGAGATACCATGTACTCGTACCTCTTTTCTTTATTATCTACGGGTTTTTATACCATGGTATAAAATGGTATAGTAACTTTGTGCGCCTTCCTGCTACACCTTCATATAATGGATCGCGTAGCTTTACATAGCGAGTGTGTCGCATCTCTGTCGATACCGGTGTTGGCTAACCTTTCATCAAACCATGTCTCTCTATTCCAGGCAGCTTTATCTAGAGGGTGGCGAGACTTCATCCACCTAGAGCGTGAGCGGCTCTTTTCTGCAATGAGTTGGAGAATCTCCTGAGTTAGAGGAATAGCTGCTGCTGCTGGCCTTTGAGGGGGCTTACGAGTAGATACTGTAGCTGCCTGTATGATCTTGTTGGTAAACAAATTGAGAGCGTCATCAATATCCTCAGTCGAGTTCATCTCTATTCTAGGTGAAGCGACCGCTCTAATTGTTGCTTAAACAGCTCCAAATTAGTACGCCTGGTTATAAAGCTCTGTGGCATTGCACTATGGTCCCAGTGCGGCATAAAATCGAAAAAATTATGAAACTATTTTTTGAATATGAACAAAATTTTGATTAATAGACATCCCAAATAAATATAAATATACATTTTTTTTAGCTTTATTGCAACCCTGTTAATTTAGCGCGGTCTTTTAATCAGCTGATTTATTGCAACCCTGAAACTTGCAAATTGGCGGCCACTATAAGGCAACTTTTAATTGTGTTACAATTGGCTTAAATTGAGTGAAAATACCAGATTAAATATGGAAAACAAAGATCAAGGTATGAAAAATCAATAATAAATCTATTTCTTGTTATCATTATATTTGTGTCTGTGTTGTCAAATGTTTTGTAAGTGTCTATTTAGCAGGAATGTGTAACAAAAGTAGTTGTGTTTTGTGGAGTGTTACTTTTTCAGCGCAGATCGGCGCAAGCAACTAACCAGGTGAAGTTACTTATGAATATATAGGAATTCAAATTTAATTGGTCTCCTTTGCTCGTTTTTACTCGTTTTCGAAAAAACGGTACTTTTCAGTGTCATATGAATTTATGCGTTCTGAGCTGCTGGAAATATGGTCCAACTACATCCGATCTAATGCTGCAGTAAACTATTTTATTTTAGAAAAATTGGGCAATAATGCTACACGATTAAAGGAAAAAGTTATTAATGCGGTTAAACAGTTTAAACAGCTTCAGAATCGCGCAACAAATCATACAAGAAAGATCGCCTATCCCATTCCAGGAAAGACAGTAGAATTCATCGCATAACAGATGTATTTAACAGAACTTTGGACTCATCGGATCCTTTGTTATCCAGCCTTTGCATTGCTGAACGAAAGCGATCTCAAAAAATTAAGATCTTACCTAGAGAAGCAGAAGAGCCGAAATTAATGGACGCATCAAACACGTACAGCGACACAGATACTGACGAAGATAGCAAATAAAATTAGTATAGTATATCTATGTATATACCTACATAATAATAATATATAACATATACACATGTATATATAGATATTTAAGTCATTCCTGAAGTAAGTGTAAATCTATTGTTTGAATTCAGCGTCATACGTAATTGCTACCAATAATAGTACGAATTGGTTTGTATGGGAGGCAATAGAAGGCGTGGTCGCACAGACTCCAAATTTTTTCTTAAAAACACAATGTGCAAAGTTTGAGATGTGTAACTCTATTTTTAGAATTAATGCCAAAAAATCGACCTCTGGGACCATAGTGTATTGGGTAAAACCTCTCAGCCGCGTCAACTGTAAAGACCAGTTGCAAGTGATCCGAGCTGAGCTCAGCGACTGCAGTGACGTTGGCCTGAAGGCCCAGAATGCCACCAGTGACGGCAAAGTCAATACAGCTCGGAGAGCCTCTCCAGCCATACGGGTATCGCGGTGGTCCTCCGGTGGCCAGGATGTTAGCCTCCGTGTGTAGAATATGGTCCGCCAGGGCACGTCCTCTCTGGTGACATCTGCCTGCACCCCAAAGCTAGTGGAATGCATTCCAATCACCTGCAACAGAGAATTTCGGTCGATATGAAGCTAAAAAGATGTCGAAGTCCTGGGACATCCATGCAAAACTCGAAGGGCAATAAATCGCGCCGAAATTGATGGTACCAAGGAACCACTACTGTGGCAACTTGCACTTTTTCTGCGGTTACAGGAATTAACGGGAAGTGCATTTTATTAAAATTGCTGCTCCTCCTTTGGCATTACCCATACTGGGGTTGTTCGCAGGGTAGGCCTCATAGCCATACAGTTTCGGCGCTCTTTTCCCGGGGCAGTGTGTCTCGCAGGAACAGAGGGGACAAGGACACTAAATTCCACGGAGTAGGACTATTTTCAATTTGGATAAAATGCTTGGTAACAAACTGCCAACAGAAACGAATAAAATCCCACAAAAAAAAAAACAATCCTAAAAAATAGGTTATTAAAAACGGCGAAAAATAAAATAGCATAAAAATGGTAGGAGACAGACACTTTTGCAGACCCATTAGAATCGAAGTTTAAAAAAAAATATATGTAAATTTAGGTAAAAAATATGTATTTTAAAGATAAACAATAAACAAAATATTTTGCGAGTAAGGAGACAGAGACTTTTGCAGACCCATTTAGAATAGAAGTTTAAAATTGTCCGATGCGTCCGTAATTTTGCACATACGTGTTTGACGATCAGTGGACTTATCGGACTTATCGAAATTATGCCTCTAGCGTTTACCATTTTGAAGATATCGTTTTTTTTGCAAATAGAGGGCGAAAAGGGGCGTGTCAAAAATCCAAGAATGACATTATCTGCATAATAGATAAACGGTCCTAATGCAAAAAGAAGCAGGTCTCTAGCTCTTATTTTGTCCAAGTTATCGAAGAAAATACAGTTTTATGCAAATTACGAAGGCGGAAAGGGGCGTGGTAAAATTTTGAAATAAATTCGACCTATGTACACATATAACGGACCTAAAGGAAAAAGAATTACACCTCTAGCTCGTACCATCTCCGAGAACGACGTGTTCATACATACAGACGGACAGACAGACGGACATGGCTAGATCGACTCGGCTGTTGATGCTGATAAAGAATATATATACTTTATAGGGTCGGAAACGCTTTCTTCTCCCTGTTACATACTTTGCACAAACTTAATATACCAATATACCATTGCTCCTATTTTAATAGCTCTAGGTGTGTTTTGAGTACACACGATTTTTCTCCGATGTCTCTCAATTAAACATCATGTATTGGTTTCTCATCTATCCCCATCCTATTGCACCGTTAGCCCAAATTTAATAGAAAGTTTATATATGTGCAAAAAGCTTCATTTACGTTTGGAGTGGGTTTCGGCAATGTTCTAGTGAAACAAAGAGAACAAATTTGACTGTTTACATTTTAAAATTTAATTAAAAATTATCTTGAGCTATTAAAAAAAAGGTTTGCGTTAAATAAATTGTATTAAATATCAAAAATGCCACGAGCAACCGAATTATCTAAAGAAGAGCAGATCCAAATAAAAACTATGGCTGACTGTGGCGTCAAAGTTGGTGCTATTGCTAAAACAATAAAACAATAAACCCCAAAAATATGCCCAAAACAATCGCAGAGGTGCAATTCCAAAGATTGATAACCGCACTAAGCGCCATATTAGAGCTTTGGCAACTGCCAAAAATTTAAGCTGTGCCCAAATTAAGGCACAATTGAAGTTACCAATATGTAGGCAACGGGTGCAACAAACTTGCCTAAAGGATTTGCATCTCACATACGAAGTAAAGGTCCCGAAACCTAAGCTATTGCGGCGGCATAAAATGGCTCGACTAGCCTATTACGAGAAATTTAAATTTTGGACCACCGAATTCCAAAATGTCATCTTCAGTGATGAAAAAAAATTTAAAAATTTTAATTTAGATGGCCCAGATGGAAATCAAAAGTATTGGCGAGACCCCAGGCATCCCAGACAAACTTGCCACAGACGCAACCATGGTGGTGGTTCCCTTATGGTTTGGGCTGCCTTTAGTAACTTCGGGAAATCGCGTATATGCTTTGTGCCATGTCGCATGAATGCGGAAACGTATACTAATCTCTTGGAAAGTGAGCTAGTACCATTTTCCGAAGAGTTTTATCCCGGAAATTTTGTCTTTCAACAGAATAACGCTCCTATACACATAGCGCGGTATACGAAGACGTTTCTGGAAAGTAAATCAATCGATTTGATGCAGTGGCCAGCTTTAAGTCCGGACTTAAATCTGATCGAGGATCTTTGGGGCATCCTGTCAGCAAAAGTTTTCGGAGGTGGAAGGCAATTTGAGACCCTTAAGGAATTAAAGGCGGCCATTGTTATTGAATGGGCATCCATTGATATAGCTGTCCTCCAAAACTTGGCAAATTCAATGCCGAAGCGATTGAAATTATTAGATCAGCAAAAAGGAGACACGATACTATATTAATTAAAAAGTTAACTTATATTACAAATGTATATAATATTTTTTTTTGTCACTTAAATAGTTTTGCACATATATCAATTTTCTATGAATAATAGTTTTAAGTTCCTATTTAAATATCAAACAATGATATATTAAATATATGTTAAGTTCATTCAATTTGTACATTTACTACCTACATATATAAAATGAAAAAAAAATCTAACATGAAGGAGTTAGAAAAAAATCAAGAAAAACACGTTGCACAATTTTTATAAATTTTACTCAATTTTACTCCCCGTATATATATTCTTAATCAGTATAAACAGCCGAGTCGATACAGCCATGTCCATCTGCCCGTCTTTACGTCCGTCCCTCTGTCTGTCTGTATGTATGAACACCTCGTTCTCGGAGATGGTAAGAGCTAGAGGTGTAATTCTTTTTGCTTTTTTGGTGTGCTATTATTGCAGGCAAATCCAGTTTATTTTAAATTTTTTTCCACGCCCCTTTCCGCCTTCGGAATTTACATAAAACTATTTTCTTCGACATATTTTCTCTTAACTTGGAGAAAGACCTATTTCTTTTTGCAGTAGGTCAGTTTACCTTTACGGAGATAATGTCTTTCTCGGATTTTTTCCATGCCCCTTTCCGCCCCTCTTTCAAAAAATCATTATCTCCGGAATGGTAGAAGCTGGAGACATAATTTTGAGACCGCTAAGTCCAGTGATCGTCAAACACGTGCATGCTGATCGTCAAAATGACGTCCAGATGGGACAATAAATATAGAAGATATGACCAATTAAAGTTTTACCCCCACCTACTCAGGGCAACGCCATGCCGCTGCATATTTGTGACGTCATATTTGAAAAAAAAAATTATTGATAAATAAAAGATATAGTACAGCGTTTCGACTACAGCGTTTCTAATTGGTTTCTAATTGGGTTATCCATCACCGACCGTCTTCCCTGGAACTTGGAAGAGTGAATCACACCTTTGCAGTTTAACTTTGACTGTGGCAGCATTCTGACTGTTCGAAAATAAAACGGCTGTAAGGCCTAAGAGCCATTACCAACACAAAATCATCGTCCAATGTGGCTAATTACCGCTTTAAGGAGGCGACGACGTGTGCAAGACACTGGAAAAACTGAATGAAGAATGACAATAAAATTGTTTATTTATAACTGATTAAATGCCTCTTATTCCAATTATTTCTCATTAGGTATAAAGTTAATCAAGTTCATCAAATATTCTTTTTTAAAGACATGGCATATTCCACCTAAAGGTAATCCCTGTTTCAAAGAAGTCAATATTGATATTGATAAAAATGTTTTCCTTCTTTCACCTCCGATTCTCCTCAGTGCAACCAGCCGGAATAGAGTTGTAAGATAGAAAGGGGTCGGAATGCGAGGACTAGGCTAAGTCTGGTAATTTATTAAACTCTCGCCAGCCGCTGATTGCAGAGATTGGCGTGAATCCGGGAGTGGGACAGGGAGTGGGAGCGGAATGGCAACTTAGTTGAGCGTTCGGGGGAACAGGAAGCATTCGCAAACTAAGTGGTAGGCGTCAACATTTAGAAACCCAATTAATGTTGTCCTCTGTCTAAATTCTGTGAAATTTGTTTTAATATTTTTATACCATGTACCTTAGGGTACAAATGGTATATTAACTTTGTGCAAATGTATGTAATAGGCAGAAGGAGACATCTCCGATCCCATAAAGTATATATAATCTCTATCAGCGTCAACAGCCGAGTCGATATAGCCATGTCCGTCCGTCCGTCCGTCCGTCCGTCCGTCCGTCCGTCCGTCCGTCCGTCCGTCTGTATGTATGAACACCTCGTTCTCGGAGGTGGTAAGAGATAGACGTGTAATTCTTTTTGCTTTTGGTGTGTTATTGTTGCAGGCAGATCAAGTTTATTTCAAATTTTTGCCACGCCTCTTTCCGCCTTCGTAATTTGCATAAGACTGTATTTGAATTTTCTTCGATAACTTGGACAAAATAAGAGCTAGATACTTATTTCTTTTTGCAATATATCCGTTTAACTATTGCGCAGACAATGTCACGCCCCTTTCTGCCCTCGAATTTTCAAAAAAATCGATATCTTCGGAATGGTAAAAGCTAAAGGGCATAATTTTCAGTCCAATAAGTCCACTGATCGTCAAACATGTACGTGCAAAATTACGTACGGATCGGACAATAAATATAGAAGATATGGCCAATTAAAGTTTTATCCACCCCTTTCCTAGGCAACGGCATGCCGCACACGCTGGGGTTCGCATGTGTATACATACAGTAGTGTGTGTATGTGTGCACCTGCTGATCTTTTTGATGTCAACAAACGAAAATATGGTGAATTATTTGAAAAAATAAAATAAAATCAAAGAAATGGTTCATAAAAAAAAGAGGTACATGGTATCTCGTTGTCGACTACAGCGTTCCTACTTGTTTTACTTTACTTGTAGATGAGACTCAAAAAGAGTCGACTTGTTGGATAGCGTCGGGGAAGTGGACAAACCAGCGACAGCTAACAGGCGACGGCTGGACAGGGATTGCCATTCTTTTACCAATTTTAATGAATGCGCTGACCAAGACTGACCCCAAGATGATGACGGGGACATGCGAATCGCACATCGATCATCATTTGCGGCACGATAAAACAAATGACAAAAAAAAATAGAGGCATGGAAGAAACTCAAAAAGGCACAACTTGTGAAAAAAGTGAAATGCTTTGGAAACCAAAAGGCGGCTCTCAAAAAAGGTGGAGTGTTAGGGCTGTGCTGGGGCGGGAGCTGAAGCTGGAGCTGAAGGAGCGAGTGGCAGGGCACTTGGAAAAATTGTATGCTTTCATATGTGTACATACATATACATACATATCTTCGGTGGGGTGTCAATCAAATGATCGAGGGCGAACATCTGAAAATCAGAGCAAATACGTTTTAAGGAGTATAGATAAATGCAAAGAAATTTGTAGACAACCGTGTAGACAATCGCCTTGTTTTAATGGTCAATGAAATAGCTAAAGGAATGTACATGTACATACTTGGTTTTTAAAAATTACGTGGAAAAAAATCAGTTAACATATAAAGTAATTGGAAGGGTACCTAAATGGTTTTCAATTAACATATAAAGATCTTAACATGGATTTATATACCTTTTTATACTTTAAGGTAAAAATGTGAAAATTTATGTAACATGCAAAAGAAGCACTTTCGTCCCGTGTCTGTCTGTCTGTCCATTGTCTGTCATGCCGTTCTCTAGTGTATTTCAAATTTTTACACGCCCTTTTCTGTCATTGCAATTTGCACATTTGACTATATCCCGGACGTTTTAAAAGGTATAGCCGAGACACTCGACTATAATCCTTGTTTCTAGTTTAATATTGGGACGCCTCACAACAATTACCAAATATTGATCATTCTCAACGTGCGATATTTGAAATGCTTGGTATTACGTATACCCTTCACTGACCTTTTTATACCATGTACCTTAAGGTACAAATGGTATATTAACTTTGTGCAAATGTATGTAACAGCCAGAAGGAGACATCTCCGACCCCATAAAGTATATATATTCTTGATCAGCATCAACAGCCGAGTCGATATAGCCATGTCCGTCTGTCCGTCTGTCTGTATGTATGAACACCTTGTTCTCGGAGCTGGTAAGAGCTAGAGGTCTAGTTCTTTTTGCTTTTGGTGTGTTATTATTGCAGGCAGATCAAGTTTATTTCAAATTTTTGCCACGCCCCTTTCCGCCTTCGTAATTTGCATAAAACTGAATGTTCCTCGACACATTTGCCTATAACTTGGACAAAATAAGAGTTAGAGACCTATTTCTTTTTGCAACATGTCCGTTTAAGTATTGCACAGATAATGTCATTCTTGGATATTTGCCACGCCCCTTTCCGCCCTCGTATTTGCAAAGAAATCGATATCTTCGAAATGGTAAAAGCTAGAGGCATAATTTTCAGTCCAATAAGACTGATCGTCAAACACGTACGTGCAAAATTACGTACGGATCGGACAATAAATATAGAAGATATGGCCAATTAAAGTTTTACCCACCCCTTCTCTAGGCAACGGCATGCCGCACATAAACGAAAATTTGGTGAATTTTTTGAAAAAAAAAAAAATAAAATCAAAGAAATCAATAAAGAAAAGAGGTACATGGTATCTCGTTGTCGAGAAATCTCGACTACAGCGTTCCTACTTGTTATAATTTAACGCCTTGTTCGTCAAAATAACATACTATCCATAATGAAGGCAGAGGAGCGGCTCTTTGTCCGCAAAATTAAAGATTTTATACTTATATATCAGTTCCAAAGCTAGCGATGATTGAGGTGGATTGGGGAGTCGATCAACCGAATTCTTATGAAATATGTATACATCGGTCTGGTTGCCACGCAAAAATATTTTTTCTCCAATAAAAATATTAAAAGCCCTATATCCTTCCCCACAAAGTGTAATATTTTTATGCCAGACGCAAATGCCAAACAGAGATATCTAAGATGTCTAAGATTTTAAACGATCATTGCTGGAGGAGTTATTGGTTTTTGGTTTTTATGTATATACTAGTATAGTTTTTAAGAGACAGTCATAAAAAAATATTTTTATATATAATTAATTAAATTATTTCATGAAATTGCGTTTTTAAAATTGCTTATACAATGTTTCCTTTGATAATTATTGCCCCTGCATATAATAAGCCGTGACTCACTGTAGGTATGTATGTACATACCTACATATGTTATGTACCTGTAAGTACTTTCGGGTTCGCCATTACTACTATAATAACCGGCGCGCGAAAGAAATTACCTCTACAGAAAGCCGAACGTAGCAAAAGGATGCTCGGGTATGGAATTTGCTAAAGAAAGATTATGATAACGACGAAAAGAAAAAGATGAAGGGGCCTCATTCAGAGGTAAAAGAAAAATCATCGTCCGACGGCAGCCGTTGCATTTACATGTGAAAGTTGTTCGAAACATGAAAATTTATTTAGAAAATCAGCCAACAAAAACGAAAGAAAGAGAAGACACCGCACACTCAAATCTGTCTGACTGCGAGTTTTAGTTGAGGTTGCATACTCCCGTCGGATCGGCCCCAGATCATGACAAGTGTCGGCTGTGATGATGATGATGCTAATGGTCCACGATTTGGTATCCGACATGCACTATCGGTCATCAGCGATGACCCATTTTCGGTTTATGGGGCTTGGGAAATTAGTGGTACATCGTCTCTAATTGGGTTTATGTCGCTCTATGCCCCTAAAAATATCAGAAAAGGAAGTCCAATTAGCTGAAAACTGCATGCAGGGATTGGGAAGCAATCACCGAAAAAGGTGGTCCCTGATTGTTAGGCTTATTTAATATTAAAGGTTACAGGCTGGAATCAAGACTTCTAGCCATAGACCGGATCCGTATGTAATACTTATTGTCTATAGTATATGAGATTTTCTTTTAATTTTAATCTCTTGAATCGCTGAAACATTAAAAGTTCCTATGTAGAGCCTATTTAAAGCCAATATTAACGGACGCCAGATCTCTTCTAATTCATGAGCTCTTTTTAGCAAGTACTTGCGACTAACACAGCACCAAATTGAGCCTTCAGAGTGACCTTAATTGGTTTTTGATAGCTGATACAATCTTTACTTGCCAGCGAGCGCTATTTTCATTGTATTGGCTAGAGAGTTGGCAAAAACAGCAGCTTTAAGAGCGACCCGAATCTCGGAACTGGCATAGTATACAAAAGCGGATGGACTTAAATGTTTCTATTTGTTCACTTTTAGTGTTTCGATGTTAAAGCAAATAACAAGCTACAGGCAGTGTTTGGCGGGGATGTGATGCGAACTTGGGCCAATATTTCCGTGCGAGTCCGGTTCCGTTACTCGGTCGAATCCATGGGCCAAATAGATATGGATGTGGAGTAGAATCCGATATCAAGTCCATGAGGGGTCAGTTTGGGGAAACGAAAGAAGCGCGCTAACAAAAGAGTCTATCAACAAACTCACCTCGCCATTGACTTTAGCTTGGGTATACTTATCGCCTTGTCTTTATTGTTCTAACGTGAAAGTAAAATCCGTTAAGAATTAATATCTTTTAAGGTGAAATGCGGTTTGCAAAAACCAAAAAGCAAAACAAAAAAAATAATAATAAAAAGAGTAAGGAACAATAGAGGCCAAAGCGACGAAAAAAACGCTGAAAATAAAATAAACTTTTTCTCTTACTGGGTCAACCATGATGGTTGCCGTTGTTTGTTTCTGTTTCTGTCCACGTTACTGTCTGAGCTATTTGCTTTTTCTTTTCCGTTTTACTTTTGCAATTTAGCTTTGGTTTCGTAAAAAAGAATAAGGAAAATATAAATAAATAAATGGGCAAACAAACGCCTGCCGCTGTAGTCCAAATATAACCCCTCTTTGGCGATTTATGGCGATTATCAACATAAAATCAACGACCCACACAAACCAAACCAAGCTGAACTCAGCCGAGCTGAGATCATTTCAGGCCTGGCCAAGACTCCGAGCCCGACCCAAAACCAAATTTTAATTAACTGGGCAGGGTAGTGGATGGCGAAGGTTACTCCTTATATGATTTTGGAACGATACAGAGTGCAAAGCATCCATCTAGCCAAAGCCAAAGCCAAGTAGGCACATTGACTTTCATTTATTAGGATCAGCCGTATAAAATTCAAATCATTACTGCGAGATTGACAACGAGATACCATGTACCACTTTTCTTAATCAATCTTTTTTTACACCTCTAGCTCTAACCATGTCCGGGAACAAGGTGTTCATACATACAGACAGACGGACATATATATATATATCGACTCGGCTGTTGATACATATCAAGAATATATGTACATATATACTTTACGGGTTCTTCTACCTGTTATTGTACAAACATTTGCACAAAGTTAATATACCATTTGTACCTTAAGGTACATGGTATAACTATAACCGCTCCCAATTCCCTAGAATTATACATACATATATGTGAATATGTACATATGTATTTCTGATCAACTACATCGTACTATTTTGGGTCGACTTTCCATTTCGACTCTGTCGCATACATACATCGATTGAATCTATATGCCCTTTTTCTCTGCGAGAACTAAGTATAACAATGCAAATCAATTTACATAGGGGGGCAGCATCGGAGCTAATCTGGGTTAGTCCCCAAGACATTTATAAAGACGGCGGTGAGTCATCGTTAGACAAACTGTCATCTCTTTCAATCGCAATCTGGGACCAGAAAAAACAGAAGCAGATCGTCGAGCCGTCGTACAGCAATCATATTCCGTTGTCATTGCCATTCCTGTTGGAAACTGATTCCGATGCAAAATAAATGGGTACTCGTTGGAAACGGAGAATCGTTCCTGTAATATACATACATACATACACACTGTAGAAACACTGTAGTCAGTATTAAACAGTTTTTTTTTGTTTAAAAAATTCAACTCCATATTACTCATACCCGTATATGTAAAACCAGAACAAATATATTTTTATTTAGTTGGCCGTATGAAACTTTATACATACATAGGTAATTAGCAGTGGGTGTCATTATGTGTCATCTAAGAATATATGGTAAAATATGTGGAGGAAAATAAAGTTATACCAAAATTTGAAAAAACGGAAATGGGCGTGACAAAAATTTGAATTAAACTCTATAATGAGCCTAAAGACTTACATCTTCAGTTTTTACCATCTCAGACAAACAGACAAATATACATACATATGTATCTATGTATGTAGATCGACATGGCTGCTGATGCAGATCAAGAAAATATATACCTATGTATGTATTTTCGGAGATGTTTTCTTGTGCCTGTTACATATTGTACTCTTTTACATTTTAATATACCATTAAACCATAGGGTATACAAACTTAGCAAAATCAATGGCAAATAAGGCTGTTAATTTCGTAGTTTATCGCTTGTGCCCGGCCAATATCGTTATCTTAAATATCATTATGGTAATTAGCACAACACGACGGAGAACTGTTATATGAATATAGTTAGTAGCAGCTAACGCTTGTCATACACAAGGTATATATTTTTTTTTTTTATTTAGAGACGCATATTTGTATACATACAGGTAATACGCAGAGAATTTTTATCAATAAGCAAAAATTGAAGCTAAATCTAATATCTGGAAACGATGTGGTCGAGATTTCTTGACAGCCAAATACCATTTCATACCATTTATATTTTCATTGTCAATCTTTTGTTTCATTTTAGTTAATCAATTGCTAATTATGTATGTACATGCATAGACATGCAAACATACACTATGCATCACTACGTTGTTTAAAAAATAGTATATCTCACATACAATACATACATACATATGTATATAGTCAAATAATTGTGTCCGTCTCGATTTAAGATTACGTACTATATTTTAAATACACCAAGTGTTTTTTTTTTAACTTTGCTTTTATTTATTGAATATTCTCTTAATTTTGAGACTAACAATAAGTTTACGAATCTTAACATTAAAATTTGACTAACAGTATACTAAGACTGCATTCTGGTTGCAACAAACAACAAATGGTTATAATGAAGATAATGGTATGTCGGTATTTCGTTATCGAGAAATCTCGACCACATCGTTCCGTTTTAATTAGTTTAAGACTGTTGACCGATTTCCCTTTCTTAGGCCATTTTGCAGCCACAGTCCTTGGCCATCAACAGCAGCAACACCGCAACCACTTGGGCAGGAAGTAAATGAAAGGCTGCGACGGCCGCAACTGCAACTTGGCTGGTAGTCACTGACCTAGAATGCAGTCACACACTCTTGGCCCCAGCCTCAAATTTAAATTTAGCAGCATCAGCTTTAGCTTCGGCTTTTACTGTACTCTGACAACCCGTTGCTGTATTGTAAGCTATCGTGAATGTGACTGTTGCTGCTGCTGCTGTTGCTGTTGCTGCTGCTTTTGATGTTGTTTGCTGCCCAGGTTGTTGGCGCACAAGTTGCCGTTGCTCATGTTCCATACCCTCGACGTGGGTGTAGAAATCAAGTTACTATCTTGTCCCTTAATGTTTATTTTTGTCAAACTAATATAAAAAATTAACAAACTAATATAACAAATATAACAAAATATAACAAATATTACATTGTGAATATTGTTTATGAATTAGCACACATTTGTTATCATTAAATGGCAAAAGGATTTCAAATATGTAAGTTAAATATTTTCAAGAAGAGTATAGGAAATTTCCGCCATGGCATCTTTTGTTGGCGCTGCTGCGTTATGTTATGTGCTTTTGCATGTCGCTGTTTTTGTTGCTTTTGACCAACTATAGTAAACTTGGCATTATCGCAATGTTTTTGGACAACTAACTCACGAAAGGCCGCAGCCACAGCAGATTTGGCATTTCAAGCATCTCCCCTGGATGGCTTATTATACCTACAGTGCAGCCAAGGAACGGATTCTGTGTCTGGAGCCAGGAACAGAGCTCCAGAATCTTGGTCTGGCGGGTTGCGGGTCACCATTGACGGATCTGGTCGGTGGTTGGTTAGAATGTAGGCCCGGAATAATGTTGGGGTATGAACGAACTATGATCGAACAAGTAGAAACGCTGTAGTCAAGATTTCTCGACAACTAGATGCCATGTCTTTATCAACCGTCTTTTTTTCAAATAATTCTTCAAACATACACTTCTGTAAGTATTGTGCATACATACATACATACACAACCTTCTGTATGTATACACGTGCGAACGAATCGACATGCCGTTGCCTTGGCATGCCGTTGCCTTGGGAAAGGGTGGCTAAAACTTTAATTGGCTTAATATTCTATATTTATTGTCGGATTTATACGCATCAGTGGACTTAAAATTATGCCTCTAGCTTTTACCATTTCGAAGATATCGATTTTTTTGCAGATGCGGGGCGTGGCGAAAATCCGAGAATGACATATTATGCGTAATAGTTCAACGGACCTACTGCAAATAGGTCTCTAGCTGTTATTTTGTGCAACCTTTGTGCAAGCTTACCATTTCTGCTTTTGCTTAAGTCAAACATGTAGTTTGTAAACATGTAACATAATTTGGAGTTGAAACTACATATAATATTAATATATTAATAATATATATTGTATATTAATAGCATATATTTATATAATATATTAATATTATTAATATTTAAATAATAGATTACAATCAAAATGTTATGCCTTGAAGGCTTGAATCTTATAGATAATTAAAAATACAGATTAATTTTGTAAAGTACATGTAATTTTTCTCAGTTTGCCTAAGTCCTTCACATTCTTGTGCCATCGCAACAACCGCGTTGCACTCGCAGTGCCATCTACCCATCTTAAGGCAAACAAAGGTAGAAACGACTACGAATTCTGCAACTCTTGGCTGTGGCATCATTTCAGACTTCCGCTCCTTGTCCCTGCGCCGCTAACGACACTTATAACCATTCAATAGCTTTTAGTGTGAAACTAAAATTTTTCTGCGATTCGATTTTTCCTCTCTCATTCGGGCCGCCATGGCTTCTGGCTAATATTGTAGAATCAGGCGGCATCCGTTGGATGTGCTGTTAATTTTTGTTCTTCCGCACAGTTTTCCCGTATAAATTGAAGTACAAACCAATCCGAATTGGGATCACGGCCAACAAATCGGCCGCAATCAGCGATTTAACAACCACAAATGACAGTCGACAATGCCAATATCGCAGTCGTCCCGCAGCCAAACGCTGACTGCGAGAAAAAAGATTCTAAAAACTCACAAAAGTATGGCACAGAGAATATCGACTAATATTTAATAATAACAAAATATTTTGTGCCACGACGAGCGATCTAGTTCAAAGTCAAGACAAATGCGACTGACCACTGGGCAACCCGATGCGTTGTCTAGTGACAATTTACAATTTTTGATTCAGAAATTAAAATAATAATTAAAATAATATACCAAATTTAGAATGTTTCTTTATAATTATACCATGTACCTTAAGGTACGTCTTTCTCGGAGACGGTAAGAGCTAGTGTAATTTACGCCTTTGCAATTTGCATAAAACTGTACATGCCTTGTTTTTTTTTCTAATTTTTCAATTTTTTTGTTTGTTGACATCCAAACAATCAGCACGTGCAAACAAACATATACTTCTGTTGTATTTTGCACACAAACATACAAACACTTCTGTATGTATACACATGCGAACGAATCGAAGTCAAAGAGAGACAAATAACGTGACCCCAGCATGTGCCGTTGCCTAGGGAAGGGGTGGGTAAAACTTTAATTGGTCATATCTTCCATACTTATTGTCCGATCTAGACGCAATTTTGCATGTACGTGTTTGACGAACAGTGTACTTAGCGAACTGAAAATTATGCCTCTAGCTTTTACCACTTCGAAAATGTCGATTCTTTGCAAATACTAGGGCGGACTAGGGCTTGGCGAAAATCCAAGAATGACATTATCTGCGTAATAGTTGAACGGACATAATGCAACACGAAATACATAGGTCCGAAGGCGGAAAGGGGCGTGCCAAAAATTTGAAATAAACCTTATCTGCCCGCAATAATAACACACAAAAAAAAAAAACCTCTTTCTCTTACCGTCTCCGGGAACGAGGTGTTCATACATACAGACAGACGAACAGACGGACATGGCTATATCGACTCGGCTGTTGATGCTAATCAAGAATATATATACTTTATGGGGTCGGAGACGTCTCCATCCGCCTGTTACATACATTTGCACCTTTTTTACCTTAAGTTACATGGTATAAATACAAATTATATACACTAAAAACAATTTAAGGGAGATCTTAAACAAGCATTTGCTTCGAATAATGCGATGGCGAGCACAATCAACATTCAATTAAATGGTTTTCTTATGAAAACTCCCTCTTACTGTAAGGTACTGTTCCATACATACATAAATCAAAGCTCACAAAATTCGAAAACAAAATCTTAAAATAATATCAGAAAGATTTCACTTGCCAATGAAAACGCAATTTATTTTACAATTGTGGCAATTAAACGTAAAATAAATAATGCCCTCGGCTGCATGAAAGCAAAGACATGCTTCCCCCGGCCTTGCCCGAAAAAAATTCAAAACAAAACCCGTTAAAAGAATAGTTGAAGCGGAGGGAGCTTTGTAATGATCTATGCACTTTTTATACCATGTACCTCAAGGTACAAATGGTATATTAAGATTGAGCAATGTATGTAACATGGAGAGGGAAGCTTTTCCGACCCTATAAAGAATATATATTCTTGATCAGCATCAACAGGCTAGTCGATACAGCCATGTCCGTCTGTATGTATGAATACGTCGTTCTCCGAGATGGTAAGAGCTAGAGACGTAATTCTTTTTGCTTTAGGTGCATTATATGTGTACGCTGATCGAGTTTATTTTGGTTTCGCTGTGCATATTTGTCAATATCTCCGAAATGATTACAGCAAGATATATAAATTTTAATACCGATCCATGTGCCAAGTTCTATTAGGATCGGACAATAAATAATGATGATACGGTTAACAAATATCTTCTTCTTCTTTACCTTCTTTTTAAATTGACAATGCCGGATGACGTCATATTAACCATATCTGCTGGCCTTAATTTAGAGCTAAAATATTTAAGCGATAAAACTAAATGATTATGAAAATAGGTACATGGTATCTCGTTGTCCAGAAATCCCGACTACAGCGTTTCTACTTATGATTGGATGCGTGTGTCAACGCCTGTCTTTGGATTTTCTTCGCATTTTGACGCGTCTTCTGTTTTCGTTTTTTTTTTTTGTAGCTTAAGTTCATACCCTTCCTGAACATGGCGTCCACGAACTGGGAGTTTTATTATACCTAATGTAATAAATAATAATAATAATATATCAACATATACTATAAATTGTATTATTTTATACATATACGATTGTTACCTTTAATTTTAATTTCTGATCACTCTGAAAATCATTAAAATTGTAGAGATTTTGCTGTTTTTTTTTTTAATTTTTTTGTTACACTAATTATTTTTATTTAATAAAGATATGGCAAGGTAGTATAAAGGTCGACTTGTCGCGTTTAAAAGCGACGCAAGTAAATTGCTCGCCTTTTGTGATCTCGGGTACATTGTAAACTTAGTGACATTAAAGCAAATTTCACTTTGAAGAAAGGCCTCTCTTCCGACTTGACATTCGAATCGCACTTGGGCTTGGACTTGAAATCGTCTCTTTCAGATTTTTCTATTATGCCTTTCTTTTTCCTAACATACACTCGAGGCACTTTTGTCAATTATTTTTCTCTTAATTTTGGTCTGTGTTAACTTGATTTTATTTTAATGTCTGCCCCACACGCAAGCTTTCTTGCTGCGACCAGCGGACCGGACATTAAGCCGGTGTGAATTGAATGGGTTTTACTTTCATTGCCCAAAATAGCTTCTTGTTCCCGCAGCTGATTTCACTCAAAAACATTTTTTGGCGCGCTGAGCTAATCTTTTGTGTTTACCATAAGAACAAGGGCCATTAATTGACAGTATGTGGATCCAGTTTCGAAAACAAAAATCAATGGTTGAAAGTTCTAAGCCGGGAACAAGAGACAAATTTTAATGAAAAGCCAGTAAATGCTTTGGGAATATGAAAATAAGGCATTTTTTCTTTTTTCAGCTCTCCCCACGAGCTCGCCGCTTTTTTGCCCCGTAATCGCTTCTAAGTAAGGTTTCTGGTTCTAAATCGGACTCGAATTCTCGGCACCGGAAATACGAAGCAACAAACACGAGCATCCATAAATCCAAAGAACGTGGCAAAAGAAAGGTGACGAAAGTGAGAACAGTTATGTAGTGTAACCGATGCCGTTAGAAAGCTGATTCTGATCCATAACCCTATACAACAAAAAATCCCTCTAATAAAAAATGCTAAAAAAGGTAACAGAAACAAAAGGCCAAATCTTTGGGCGATCTTTTCTTTCAGCTCGCGTAAAACTTTCTTTCCCAAAAGAAAATGGAGGAGAAGAAAACGATTCTCCTAACGGGTTCCTCAGTTTTCGCCCATCCCGACTCCCCCGTTTTGCTTTTTGCTCTTTTCCGGGATTTTCCACGTATTGCATTGGTCGCGTCACCATGGGGCTCGGAATCTTCGATCTTGTGGACTGACTAAGTCTCTTCAATAGGCGATTAATGGCAGTCGGACTCCACTCACGTTTGTTTGTATGTGCCTGCTAGTGCTGTAGCCCGATTTTTTGTTATTCATGGCATGGATTTCGTGAAATGGATGTTACCAAACATCGCATTTCACCCAATTTTACTCGTAAGGGACACGGTAATAGAGCTGTCACGTCCACCTCTTCGGTTTGGTCAGCATCCCATGCAGCCATGCTGAAGAAAGTGATTCTGGGCATTAGCGGTGGGTGATTTTAGATCTGCTACAGCAAAGCTGCAAGATCCCAGATCCCAAATTGAAGACCTCAAGTTATCCAGTTGATTCGAGAGACCCAAATAAGTGAAAGCCACCGCAGGGCGGTACGACAACGTTCTATCCGCAACGTGCGGATCTTTGAGGCGCTTTTCTTCTCGGTCTCGCTCCACATTAAAAAGTGTGTCTAAGATCCACACGCATGAGCAGTCTAACCATAATTTGCTTGCCCTAAGCATTTTATTAATGCTGCCAAGAATATGGGGCTTAGCTAAATGGGACAGTCAGAGCTCAAATTATGGGAGTGCACCGTGGAAGGCACACAAAAGGCATACCGCGGCAACGCCAATTACATTTTCAAGAGAGTTTTTGTGCAGGGTAAAATATGCAATTAAAGAAAGGCATAAACTATCTGTCTATTGATGATTTTATAATAATTAGCATAAGATAAATATGCTATATTAAGTTAGTGCAAATGTAAGTAACAGGCCGTGGGAGACCAGAAAACTAAAAAAATTATAACTGAAAAACAAATGCAGTCCTCCAGTTACATAAATTTTTACAAACTTTGTATACCATTTTTACCTTTAGGTACATATGTAATTGTTATTGTTATTTATTTCGCGATACTATTGACTGTGCTAGAAATTAAATGAACTGAGCCTGAGGGGCGAATGAACTGCGGCGAACGAATTTCGTATTATTTTATTTCAGTATCTTATTCTGTGGTTAGTGGATTGTCTTCATCTCATCTTCTTCACTGCCAACTGGAGCTCCTGGTTCGGGGAGTTGGTGTGCTTAGTGACAGAGACAATGACAGTTATGTGAATTCCATTGGCGGTGGAGGAAATGAGGGGTAGTAAGCAAAGGTGGTACTGTAAATGTAGCTATGACTGCTACCGAGACCATGGACTGGGACTGAGAATGGGATTATTTGCGGTTACCACACTAAGAATATCAGCACAGGGAATATAAAAATATCAGCACAACGATCTAATCTCAGAGTTCTCAAAGCTAAATCCATTTGCTCGAATTACATTTGGAATTAGACTCAGAATCGTCGTAACCACTGGCATTACGTAAACATCGAAACTGTGTGTTTGGACAATTTTCTTGGGTCTTGAGTCGAAACTGGAAACTCGTTGGTGTGCGATCAGCGAGTAATAGTAAGAAGCGATCACTAAGCATGAAGATGGAGATGTGGCTCAGCATAAGAAGAGATATCTTTCCCTATGCTTGCTACACTCTTCAAAAAGTGTCTACGAACTGTTAAAGTTTACAAATTAAAATGGAGCAATAATACTTGATAATTATGATAGCTGGTAGATGGCCCAATACATATGTACATATGTATACAGGCAGATCACGCTTATGGAAATGGAGGTGGGAGAGGCGCTGTGCCATAAATTTCCAACCTCAACGAAGGTTAAAGAACCCATTTAGGGTGTTCCAGTTTTTCATTTACACTAACAGTCAGAAAAGAAATTATTCGTACATCTCAAAATAATAAGCTTGAATGTATATTTTAGTTGCCAGTAACTTGACATACATTTCCATTGTCATTTCAATTTGTGGCATCATCAATGAAGTCATGCCGTGTCATTAGCCCCCAAACACGGGCCTCAGTTCAATGCAATTTGTCCATATATGTGTGCACATTGCCTGCCGCCCAAAGATCTTGACAGTAGTCCACCGATCACCACCACTCATCCCATTCCAAGCAAGAATGAGATCGTGCCAAGTAACTAAACATGGCAAAAACACCAATGGGGGGGACTATTCTTTGTATACGGTACGCTTTTTTCTTCTTTTGTGGATAGAAAATTGACACTGCGCAAGGCGGATAGACTTTTGTGGCCTTTGGGCCGAACCCAGTGCTCGTATTGATCTTTCGGACTGCAAGTGATACTCCAACTGACACAGATTCACCGTGTAAGAACAAGAGAAGAGAAGGCCAACCATGAATATTATTACATTAAGGTGTCTGAACAGAAGGTAAGAGATTCCGTTGAAATGGCCCAAAAGGTGGCACGAACTTAAAAAGATTTATGTACAAATTTCAGGAAGCCAAAATAAGTTTAAGGACTGCATATTTTCAATTTTTTGATTTTGCGATTTTGAAAAAGGGAGGGGACAGTCGGGCCAGTCTGTAAATCGATTATAAGATGAAATTTTTTGATAAAACACATTTATTTATGAATGGAAATGTAAGAGAAAGTGGTTAATAATAATAAAAAAAAGAACTGGCTTGAGAAATCATTCCGAATCGCAGTGGATGCAGGTGTAAGTGTTTGGGTTCTTCTTTGGTATAGTACCGCGGCATAGTGACTTAAAAATATTTTTCGGAGCACTAAACTATCAGGAAATGTCGAAAAACTATTGTGTTGCTGAAATTCTGCACTGAAAATCACTTTTACACGTCAAATATATTAAGTTTGCGTGTCAAATATCAAAAATGTCATTCCCCGTTATAAGTGACCCGAGATTTCCTAATAGCTTATGTTTTCAAAATAGCGGTAGATAATGGAAAAAATGTAAATTCGTGCAAAATTTCTTTTGTGTGTCGAAGGCTAAAGGCTCCACTAATATTATAAACATATTTGCCTGGAACAATTTATCGAAAAATGTATCGGAAAAAATCAAATGTATACAGAGTTGTAAAAAAACTTTCGTAGTGTGAAATTTCTTGTTGTTGTCGCAGACTGATTTTTCAAGTGAGCTGAGCTAAGTACAAGACCAGCCGATTGCAGTTGGTTGCAGCTTTCAAACTGTACTAGGGAAAAAAATATCGCACTGGCCCTTGATATCTGAGAAATTTAAACCCCAATTCAAGCAACAAAGAGTACAACTTGTGGAGAGCCACTAAATATCTGAAGAGACCATGAAACACAATCATCCGCAAAAACAATGGAACTTGGTGTAGATCTGATGATGAACAAGCTGAGGCATTTGCACAACACCTGCACTCTATGTTCCAGCCTAACGACATTTGCAATCCTACAACGGAACCTGAAGTAGAAAACTTTCTTGGGTCACCCTGTCAAAGCCTGACGAAGTCGTGACAGAAATTAAATGCTTGAGTAATAAAAACACACCAGGCCCGGATAAGATAGCCGGCATCACTCTCAAAAATCTACCATTAAATTGTATACGGTTTCTTACGATAGTGTTTAACGCTATTCTCAGGTTAGACCATTTCCCAAGTCAATGGAAATATGCAGAAATCATCATTATCCTCAAGCCAAATAAGACAGAATCAGAACTATCATCTTACCGTCCCATTAGTCTGTTGACAATATTCTCGAAAGTATTCTCGAATATTCTCGAAAAAATACTTTTGAAGAGGATGTTGCCAATTTTTGACGAACTTTCCATCATTCCTGAACACCAATTCGGATTCAGAAAAGGTCACGGCACCATTGAGCAATGTCATAGGGTTACCAATGAAATTGTATCTACACTTGAGAACTAAAAATATTGTACTGCTGCGTTTCTTGATGTTCAACAATCGTTTGATCGTGTTTGGCACAAGGAATTACTCTACAAGATTAAGAAATGGTTACCTGCCCCATACTATCTACTCGTATTATTGATATCCTATTTGTCCAAGAGATGCTTCTACGTGCAGCAGAGAAATGAAACGTCAACACTACTTCTCATAAATGCAGGCGTTCCACAAGGGAGTGTATTAGGACCAGTCCTTTACACCCTATACACGGCAGATATGCCAGTAACAAATAACTGCACCATTGCAACATATGCTGACGATACATCTATTCTGGCAACAAGTTCATGTCGAGACGAAGCATCTCAACTGTTGCAATGTGTCACACTTTACAGCTCAGCC
>JAJJHQ010004373.1:0-32460 GCA_021223825.1 Drosophila ironensis | reverse complement strand
TGGCCTTCATAAATGCACCTTCCCCGGATGCCCTACCGATCCAACATGTCAGCCCAGAAGAAGTTTGCCTGCAAATTCGGAAGCTACATCCC
Source organism: Drosophila ironensis (assembly GCA_021223825.1). Classification (NCBI taxonomy): domain Eukaryota; kingdom Metazoa; phylum Arthropoda; class Insecta; order Diptera; family Drosophilidae; genus Drosophila; species Drosophila ironensis. The sequence continues at coordinate 32,368 of JAJJHQ010004373.1, read as the reverse complement.
AACAAAGCGCCGGGATTCGATGGCATCAATACCAGAGTTGCCAGGGCTTTACCAAAAAAAGGGATTCTTGTTCCTCGTTCTCTTATTTAACTCGATGTTAGGTATCCACCACTTTCCCTCCCAATGGAAGTGCGCTGTGATTACGATGATACCAGAGCCAGGAAAACCGGAGAATCTTGTAGAGTCTTACCGTCCTATAAGCTTGCTACCCACTTTCTCTAAAATATTCGAGAGAATATTTTTAAGTAGAATTATGGGAGTAACAAGAGTGCAAATCGCAATTCCCGACCACCAGTTTGGTTTTAGACATCGCCATGGGACCCCAGAGCAAGCGCATCGAGTTGTAAAACATATTCTAACTGCCTTCGAAAACAAGCAATACAGCTCTGCGATTTTCCTCGACGTTAAGGAAGCCTTTGACCGCGTATGGCATTACGGCCTACTTCACAAGCTCAAGTCACTCCTCCCGACTGGCCAATTTCTTCTAATGAAATCATACCTCCTTGATCGAAGTTTTATGGTCGAGGTAAGAGGGGAACGGTCAAGCATCAGAACTGTCCGTGCTGGCGTTCCGCAGGGAAGCGTTTTGAGTCCCGTTCTGTACACTCTGTACACATCAGATTTGCCAAATCCTACTGAACCGGGCACACTTTTGGCCACCTACGCTGACGATACTGCCTTCCTTGCGAACTCATCCTGCTGCATTGAAGCATAAAGGATCACCCAGGAACACCTTAACTCGTACGGCTAGTGGGCTAACAGGTGGAATATTTCCATAAATGGAAGTAAGTCGCAACATTGTTGCTTCAGTCTGAGAGGAAAGACCCTTCCTAGAGTCGAACTCCACGACGTCGCCATCCCTCAATCACCCCAGGCGCAGTACCTTGGTCTGATCCTAGACAAGCGGCTTACCTGGAAACAGCACACGCAAAAGATAGCGGCTACGTGCCGGACAAAGCTAAAGAAGCTAAACTGGTGGCTTAAACCAACAAGCAAGCTCAGCCTTGGCAACAAGGTTTTGCTTTTTAAAACAATCGTGGTGCCATCAATTACGTACTGCATCCAACTATGGGGCACGGCCTCAGACACTAACGTTATGAGAGTACAGAGGATACAAAACCGGGCGCTGCGCATGATGGCAAATGCGCCTTGGTACGTTAGAAACAACGCCCTAGCAGAAGATCTTCACATCCCCTCCGTCAGAGAGCAGATTAACCGGCACTCGAGTCGTTACAACGAACGCCTCACAGCTCACCCAAACCACCTAGCAGCGTCTCTAGCCGACCAAACTACTAGAAGAAGACTGAAGCGTAGACACCCCGCCGATTTCTGGACAAGAGGACGCAATGTTTCTCGAGTCCTGAAACAATAACCTTAACTGTCCACGTATCATAAAATTTGTTAATCTATCTCTTGTTATTATTATCATGTTATTATCTGTTATCTGTATCATCTGTTATTATTATTACGCCCAACGTTTTATAGTCATTAGTTTGGCTGATCAACGTTAATAAAATTAAATGTTACACTAAAAAAAAAAAAAGACCTCAGAAAGTCACTTAGATCAGTGTAATAAATTGAGTCGATGCATTTTAGTCAAATCAAAAATATGATCGCATCAAATTGGCTGACTTCTATTTGGATTTGCCAAGACAAAAATAACAAGAGCCGCCTTGGGTTGTAAAAGGGGCTTATGACTTGTTTAACGCTGCAAAATCCAAATTGTCGTTAAATTTGCGTTGACACTTTGCTCCTTATATGTAGATGTTTCCTTCGATAATCATTACCCCTCAAATTCAAAAACTTATACTGCATATAATAGGCTATTACTTACTGTTTGTACGAGTATGTACATACATATGTATGTGTAATGTGCCCCCTTGGGCAGACCGTTAACCCGGCGCACATCGTTAGCATGTTTATAACCATATTCGTGTCCCATGCTGCATATGTTGTATGCTAATGCGCCTGAGGTGCCCGGCTGGCCTGGACCCGGCTGGGCATTTGCATATTCCCAGGGCCTAGCCACCATGCCATTTCAAATCCAGAATTCAGGTAACCAAGCAAAGCATCTTTCTGGCTAGTACGACCCCAGCATCTCCGACTTGTGTCAATTCGTCATTTGGACGCCACATCTCAAAGTCGATTTTTTTTTTTTCATAATGTCGATATGTTTGTAACCGTAGGAAGTATAGTCGATATTTTTTGTACCTATTTTCATTGTCACGCAGTTTTCCCGTGTAGATAATGTAACTCTAAATTTAGGCCGCCATACAACTAACTAACTTGAAATACTAACTTGAAATGGCGATCGTATCAGCAGTATCGGCAGTTTAAACAGGTGAAACATTTTCAAATGCAGTAAGAATGTTAAAAAATATATGTTTTATTATTTTTTACTTTTATAACGGACCAACCGGACAGAGATGGACACCATTTCACCTTTGGAATAAACGATGATAGCTTTTAATTTTTTTCTCTGGAGCCTTAAGCTATTGAAATGTTTATTTGTAAAGGTCTAAAGAATAGAAATATGTATATGGAACATAGGAGGTGGCGAATTCAAGTAGCGCGCAGTGTATGCATGACGGACGTAAGACCAGGGCGAAAATGTATGAAATGACGTCATCAGGAATTGACACTCGCAATCTTTTAAGCTTTTATTAATATTCATTGTATGATCTGAACATTGTGCAAATTTTGTATGTATGTATATGCTAAAAGTTAAGACTCAGGTCAACAAAATGACACCTCTAATTTTTAAGAGAACCTAATAATAATTAAAAAAAAATAATGTCCCTAGCTCATACCACGTTGGAGTTATGGTGAAATGTGTCGCAGACACGATAGTTTTATGAAAATTTAGAAGGTGCCCTATTCACGTGGTAAATATTTGAAATAATCTATTTGACTGGGCTGTTGATGCTGATCGTTTTACCTGCTCCAACTTGACACTTGTACACTTGTATACAGTTGTACCTTAGGGTACATGATTTAAAAATAAACGCACTTAAAACCTCTAGATCCAATCGAATATATTTCTTTGGTCCAACACAACACAAAAAGACCAAATGGACTTTCTCCTTTGGCGCAGGCGGTACTTGTCTGGGTTCTGCCGAACCACTGATTGGGCCCGGAATCGATTTGTGAGATTTCATTTTCAACAGAAGCTTGTAATTTGTAGTGATTGCTTTGCTGCCAAGTTCCCATCGTTCCGAACCGATTTATGTACAAATGTACGAGTATATATGCCACACTCATGTCTCTACGCTGTTCGTGTCTAGTTTTTTTTTACTTCAAATACTTAAAGTCACTTTGAAAGGGGTATTCACCATTTTTAGGTCATTAGATCTGCTAAACGCTCTTCAATACATATAATTACGCCGCAGCCCCAATTTTTCCATATCGAAAGAAAGCACGCCAGCCGGTAAAACCCAGGGGCACATCAAGTTCCGATCTCCGATTTCGGGTTATTTGACTTTACGAAATTATTCGATATAGACCCGGGAGCTTTGATTAAGCTTTAATAATATACATATGTATAAATGTATTTACATCCCGAAATGCGGGCAGATGGGAGCACACATTCCAGTTCCTGAAGGGTCGCATGAAGTATACGAGTATAAAATTTTGTTTATTACCTTGCAATTGGTTTAGTAGAACAGAAGGAATAATTAACCAGCGCATGCACACGGCTACTTAAATGGCTGGTGAAAGATTAGGATAGTTGATAGGAAAACCCCGTTATTTTATCCAAAAATGTGATCAATTTTATAACCGGGTTGTCGTAGATAACAAGTGTACCGTGCGTTTAAAATACCTGGAATTATCTATCCTACATTCAAACACAACATATTTTGACAACCCTATCTTATGAGCAATGGTTCGATCCGGTCTGGTTCAGTTTTCTTTTGGCTCTTTGGTTGGGTACTCAGCCTATGACCATAAAGACATAATTGGCTTTCGAGTAAAACGAGACGCCGAGCCGGATACTGGAGTAAACAAGCGGGGAAAATAATAATTTAATTTGAAATAAAACTAGCTGTAGGTGATGAGACCGATGCCAGAGTCTTTGCACTCGTGCTCCTTTCGGCGTTTATCTTTGACCTTTTTTTTATGGGTATGTGGTGCGTTTATTTTGGGCTTTGTGGCTAAATGGGTCATTCGTCAAGGTAACTTTCATTTGTGAAATAGAACCTGGAACGTGGTTCTTTTTATGGTCTCATAATCTCATTGCGGGCTCCTACATATTTCTGGTTTTTACTCTTGTGATTGTTCGGAATGCGACTGCTATCCCTAAAAATCTTCGTTTCCAGCTAACATATATAAAAGATCTCTTGTTAGAGATTTACTAATTGGACTTTAATTGGACACGGGTGCTTTTCGAATGCTTTTTTTTCCGCATTTCTTGATGGCCTTTCTGCTTTTGTTCCTCCGCTTGCATCCTGGACAAACGGTACTGGACGGCACTCTTCGGATCCAACTCTATTTGTAGCATACATAGGCTTCAACTCTATCTGCCAACTCCATTAACCGTCAGTCAGCCCATCAGCCAGTCAGGGGTCAAGGCTAATTTCAACCTTTTGACAACTCAACTCGGTCTTAATCTCAGGCTTGCCTCTGTCCAACTGGCTGGATGGGTTTCTGTACCCTTTCAGAATACGAGTATATCCATTTTCCGTGGAACTTGCGCATGTTGGGCGCTTAGAAAGTTTCGGAGCTACGATTCACTTACTTTAGGAACTATGTAGCTTAAATTAGGTTTAAGACGAATTAATATGGCATATGAAATAAAAAAGTTATGCAACATGGAGAAGGAAGCTTTTCCGACCCCATTAAGTATACATATGTATGTATTCTTGATCAGCATAAAAAGCCGAGTCAATCTAGGCATGTACGTCTGTCCGTATGAACGCCTAGATTTTTAAAACTACAATAGATAGAAAAAAACTAATAACATATTTAAAGTTGTGAGATACCAGTTCAGTACAAGTTTGTTTTGAAAATCGGAAATATGTCTCTTTATATTTCCCCTCGGAAAAAAACTAAGAGTATAGAAACATCGGATCAGCCCAAACTAAACATTTTTTCCCGTTTTTTCAAAGTGTTTTCCTTACTTATTTTGCAGAAGCGATGAGTGTACGAATTGCCACAAGGCATCCATCCGTCCATTCTGCTCGTAGTCGTCCTCGTACCTGCCCCGACGAATCACTTTCCTGCTTTATACTTTGTAATTGGCCTTGATTGAATATTCGTGCTGGTCAAAAAAGCACTCGCTCGAAGAAATGAATAGTAATGGAGTAAACCCCGAGTAATATGTGTGGAATTTGAGCGTGGCTTTTATGAGCCCAAAGAGATTAGTCTAGCTGACACTAGTTAACATAGGTTGTATATAATATATCATTGTTTTTTTAGAAAAGTGCAAAGGACAGAGACATCAGTGGGAAAAATGAAGTATGACCAATTCATGTTCGTGGTTATGCTCTAAGCGACATATTCACATTAATGGATTTCAAGTAAGGGAAATAAAAATAGTCTGATGGCCTTTGACATTAATTTAAAAACGCAAGCTACTCAGATTTAAATATATTAATACGCAGCTTAATGTTTATTTTAGAATAAAACCGTATGTAGCCACAAACATTTCCTTAAAAAAGCTAAGAATGCATAAGTAAAGTTGTCCAAGTTGACATCTTCATATCCGTATAAGCTTTATAATGTTTCGATAGATCATGTGTGCATTTATTATTAGCTTGTGGCATTTTGCAAATAGTTATGTTTATATATTATCGAAATACTCATTAGTTGCAATCAGTCTGAAGGAGGCATGACAAATAAACTTGGTCTGGGGTCTGAACATGTAGTTCGTTTTTCTCTTTATTTTTGATGGTCTCCGAGATCTTGGATCGACAGATGAACACAGTCAAATCTACTCGGCTTTTTATAATGATCAGAAATATATACCTTATGGAAAAGTTGGTTAACAAGCTGAGCTGAGCCCTAATGAAATAATCTCGTCAGCATATTACAACTGCTATAATAAAAAGATTTACTGCTGGTATCTGCAGCGCAGAGCAAGGGCTATCGGCCAGATCCTGCTGTTGATTGACTGCTTTCGTCATGTCAAGTGGCAAGCCCACAGAGCTCATCGGTAAGCAGTTTTCAAACCCATTTATCCTCCCGGTTCAGCGGCTACCAGGAGTGCAACATGTTAATCATTTCGACCATCAGGCCGTGCCAAATGGAGATCACAGCCTGAGCACCTACTATGGCTGCAGTTCTCGCTGTACCTTCTTATTTTTTACCTCGCCGTTTCCCCTCGTTGTTTGCTCGAGGGGCTCCTGCTCCATACGCTCGGTATCATTTTGCTTTATTGCTTTTTGCTGAAGCAAGCCGAGCCGAGCTAAGCAAATGGCTGGCGGGGCGTGTTACAAATTTTGATAGACGGCCTGTGGTTGAAATTGATTATCTTTCATGGTACCAACGTTTTCGGCCTGTCTGCTTTTCTACGTTTCTACCCATGGTCCAGCTGCACGCATTGCTAATGCAAACGCAAAGAGGCGTCCATTTAGTCATTACAATTTCTGAAGCAAACAAAATCAAAATCAATCAAATCACACCTAGACACATAATTTGTGCTTCTGCTTCAACTGTCATTTCGTTGCTGATATGTTGGATAGTGAAAATTTAGTTGCTTTACTCTATTAAACTCTTTTCAAGGTTGTCTTGCCTTTGTTGCGATATTTATTCATTCTCCAAGCCCAGTATATTAGTAGGTCTCCTCCTAATTTGTTCGTGGCTGACTCTGATTCATTCTAATTTGGGTAAATTTTGGGAATCCGGACGGCTTTGCCCATTAACACTGCGGTCGCTATTCGCATGCTTCTTCACCTTTTACAATTGAAAAAATTTACACACAAGCGCAGGGCTCGTGATTATTTTGTGCTTCATTAAACAAGAGGTCGATTTAAAAAATAAATTACAATTTAAGTACATACCCATTATTGTGAAAATATACCTTTGTTAAAATATGTTATCTTATCTGTATTCTAATGTGGGCAAAAACTAAGGTAAATTTGTTTGTTAAATAAAAATATTTATTTTTTTTTATTTTTTTTGTTCCCGATAAAATACACTAATCTTCGATTTAGCTTTTATCAATTGAGAGAATAGCCAGAAGTCACACGGAGTCCAATCAGAGGAGTATGGTTGCGGAACGATATGCACCACTAAAAATCGTAAAAACTGTCATCATGCCCATGATTTTTGAACTACTTGGATTTTTGCCTCAAATTGTGTCCGCAACATTCCGAGGACGAAATTTTATTAAGCAAACAAAATTTGATGCTCAATTAAATCAGACATTGTAAAAATCCAAAAATGCATTCTTGGTCGTTTCGAAACACAAGTGTAAATATATTTTTAAGAATAATATTGATATGAAATTTGCCAAGATGTCAGTCCTACCAATTTAAGATAAAACAAGTAGGAACGCTGTAGTCGAGATTTCTCGACAACGATATACCATGTACCTCTTTTCTTTATGAACCATTTCTTTGATTTTATTTTATTTTTTTTTTTTTCAAATAATTCATCAAATTTTTGTTTGTTGACATCCAAAAAATCAGCAGGTGAACACATACACACACTACTGTATGTATACACGTGCGAACGAATTGAAGTCAAAGAAGAGACGGATGACGTCACGCCAGCGTGTGCGGCATGCCGTTGCCTAGGGAAGGGGTGGGTAAAACATTAATTGGCCATATCTTCTATATTTATTGTCCGATCCGTACGTCATTTTGCACGTACGTGTTTGACGATCAGTGGACTTATTGGACTGAAAATTATTCCTCTAGCTTTTACCATTTCGAAGATATCGATTTTTTTGCAAATACGAGGGCGGAAAGGGGCGTGGCAAAAATCCAAGAATGACATTATCTGCGCAATAGTTAAACGGACATACTGAAAAAAGAAATAGGTCTCTAACTCTTATTTTGTCCAAGTTATCGAAGAAAATTCAAATACAGTTTTATGCAAATTACGAAGGCGGAAAGGGGCGTGGCTAAAATTTGAAATAAACTTGATCTGCCTGCAATAATAACACACCAAAAGCAAAAAGAATTAGACCTCTATCTCTTACCATCTCCGAGAACGAGGTGTTCATACATACAGACAGATGGACAGACGGACAGACGGACATGGCTATATCGACTCGGCTGTTGACGCTGATCAAGAATATACATACTTTATGGGGTCGGAGATGTCTCCTTCTGCCTGTTACATACATTTGCACAAAGTTAATATACCATTTGTACCTTAAGGTACATGGTATAAAGAATGACCGTGCAATGTTTAAATTGAAAATTCACCTTACATTTTGCCCACAGTAGTACTTTTTATACCATGTACCTTAGGTACAAATGGTATATTAGCTTTGTGCTACATACATTTGCAGGCATAAGGAGACGTCTCCGACCCTATAAAGTATGTGTATTCTTAATCAGCATCAACAGCCGTGTCAATCTAGACATGTCCTTCTGTTTAGGTCCGTTATATGTGTACGCAGGTCGAGTCTATTTAAAATTTTTGCCACGCCCATTTCCGCCGTCGTAATTTGCATAAATTTGTATTTTCTTTTACATATTTTCCCATAACTTTCACAAAATAAGAGCTAGAGACCTATTTTTATACCATGTACCTTAAGGTACAAATGGTATATTAACTTTGTGCAAATGTATGTAACAGCCAGAAGGAGACATCTCCGACCCCATAAAGTATATATATTCTTGATCAGCATCAACAGCCGAGTCGATATAGCCATGTCCGTCTGTCCGTCCGTCTGTCCGTCTGTCCGTCCGTCCGTCTGTCTGTATGTATGAACACCTCATTCTCGGAGATGGTAAGAGATAAAGGTCTAATTCTTTTTGTTTTTGGTGTGTTATTGTTGCAGGCAGATCAAGTTGATTTCAAATTTTTGCCACGCCCCTTTCCGCCTTCGTAATTTGCATAAAACTGTATTTGAATTTTCTTCGATAACTTGGACAAAATAAAAGCTAGAGGTCTATTTCTTTTTGCAATATGTCCGTTTAACTATTGCGCAGATAATGTCATTCTTGGATTTTTGCCACACCCCTTTCCGCCCTCTTATTTGCAAAAAAATCGATATCTTCGAAATGGTAAAAGCTAAAGGCATAATTTTAAGGCCAATAAGTCCACTGATCGTCAAACACGTACGTGCAAAATTACGTATGGATCGGACTATAAATATAGGAGATAAGGCCAATTAAAGTTTTACCCACCCCTTCCCTAGGCAACGGCATGCCGCACACGCTGGGGTTCGCATGTGTATACATACAGTAGTGTGTGTATGTGTGCACCTGCTGATCTTTTTGATGTCAACAAACGAAAATATGGTGAATTATTTGAAAAAAAACAAGTAGAAACGCTGTAGTCGAGATTCCTCGACAACGAGATACCATGTACCTCTCTTGCCGTTGCCGTGGGAAGGGGTGGGTAAAAGTTTAATTGGTCATATCTTCTATATTTATTGTCCGATCTGAACGTAATGCACGTCTTAAACAATCAGCAGATTTAACAGACTTAAAATTAAGTCTCTAGCTTTTATCATTTTTGAGATATCGATTTTTTTGCGATTACGAAGGCGGAAAGGGGCGTGGAAAAAATCTGGAAATGGCAATATCAGCATAATAGTTAAACGGTCCTAATGCAAAAAGAAACAGGTCTCTAGCTCTTATTTTGTCCAAGTTATCGAAGAAAATGCAGTTTTATGCAAATTACGAAGGCGGAAAGGGGCGTGGCAAAAAATTGAAATAAACTCGACCTGCGTACATATATAACGGACCTAAAGCAAAAAGAATTACACCTCTAGCTCTTACCATCTCCGAGAACGACGTGTTCATACATACAGACGGACAGACAGACAGACAGACGGACAGACGGACATGGCTAGATCGACTCGGCTGTTGATGCTGATCATGAATATATATACTTCATAGGGTCGGAAACGTTTCCTTCTCCCTGTTACATACTTTGCACAAACTTAATATACCATTTGTACCTTAAGGTACATGGTATAAAAATAAAATCAAAGAAATGGTTCATAAAGAAAAGAGGTACATGGTATCTCGTTGTCGAGAAATCTCGACTACAGCGTTCCTACTTGTTTTACGTTATGTCCGTTTAGCTATTACGCAGATAATTTCATTCTTGGATTTTTGCCACGCCCTTTTCGATATGTTTAAAATGGTAAAAGCTGGACACATAATTTGAAGACCGCTAAGTCCACTTATCGTCAAACATGTATGTACATGCAAAATTACGTCTAGATCGGACAATATGTAAAGAAGATATGACCAATTAAAGTTTTACCCATCCCTTCCCACGGCAACGGCATACCGCGGCAAGAGAGGTACATGGTATCTCGTTGTCGAGAAATCTCGACTACAGCATTTCTACTTGTTTGACGTATAGCAATTTTATTTATTTTTATCGAAAAAGCTTGCTTCACCGTCTTTCATAAATTCGCACGAATCAAATAAATTCGCTTTCGGGTTAAAACGTAAGCAGATCCTGGAACCTTTCGCATCATCAGCCAAGCGACAAATCGACAATGGCGATTTAGCTAATTCAGAATCGGGCTCCCAATCCCACCTCGACTACAGCTGTGACATTGACTTTGAATCTAAATGTACATTACAGAGGGCGAATACGAATGATAGTGTTGACTGGGAACTTGGCTTTCCATCTGGCAGACCACAATTGCAATCAAGTGTCGAGTGTGCAAGATAATTTCTTTGACTGACTCTTGGACTTTAAATTTATTCCAATGCAGAAGACAGCGGCGAGTCGAGCGGAGCAAAGCAGAACAGAAAGTAGCAACGGCTATGTCGAGCGTCTCGACTAAAGCTACCCGGTTGTTTGTGGTCGCTTAGAGCTCTGCCAATGGAAAGATATCTCGTGTTTCTACTGCCGCCCATAAGTTTTTGCGGCATGGATAGATTGTGAAAAAACGATTACGATACCAGTTTTGTCTCCTTCTATCTTTGAATATTTTTTCAACAAACTTTATCTGAACTGGTATTGAATCAATCCAAAAAAAAAAAAATCATTTTTCTCTCCATATTGCGGTTTTAGATATATGGGCGTTCAAACGGACAGATAGTCGGACGTTAAGACAGATAAGATCAACTTGGCTATTACTCCTGATAAAGGTTACACATTTGTCTAAATACTTTATGGAATAGGAAAAGCTTCCTTCACCCTGTTATTTTATCAAAAACCCAATATACCCTTATTCCTTATGATAACCTGGTAAAATAAGTAGAAACGCCTTAGTCGAGATTCCTCGACAACGAGATACCATGTACCTGTTTTCTTTATCAAGCATTTTTTTTTCAACTGATTCTTCAAATTTTTTGTTTGTTGACATCCAAACAATCAGCACGTGCACACATTCTTTACGTACACTCGTGCGGACGGATCGAAGTCAAAGAAGAGACGGATGACGTCACCTAGCACGTGCAACGGCGTGCCGTTGCCGCGGGAAGGGGTGGGTAAAACCTAATTGGTCATATATTCTAAATTTATTTTCCGATATCGAGGTAATTTTGCATGCACCTGTTTGACGATCAGTGGATTTGGCGGACTGAAAATTACTTGTCTAGCTTTCGAAGATAGCTTTTGCAAATACAAGGGCGGAAAGGAGCGTGGAAAATTTTGAAATAATATTGATCTGCAATAGAAACACACCAAAAGCAAAAAAGAATTACACCTCTAGCTCTTACCATCTCCGAGAACGAGGTTTTCATCGAAAACGTCTCCTTCTGCCTGTTACATACAATTGCACAAAGTTAATATACCATTTGTATCTTAAGGTACATGGTATAAAAACCAATTCTAATGCCAATTACCGAGTTCATCAAACCTTTAAAAACCACATCCTCTTTCTTTATTCTGTCAATCGCAGTGACCACGCTGTGATTATTGTTACAAAAATTATAAGATTCACATTGATTTTTAAAACTTTATATTTTCTATGGTATCCACGATACGACCATGAAAAAAAGTTAATTTACCTTGTTTTTCCTTGTTTGCTCGTATAATATTGAACTCTAGGGGAACTGAGCGTAATCAGCAAAATTAGAATATAATCATCCAATATGGAGTTAAATAAGAATCAAAACATTAACCTGATTCCTTTTAAAAGATTAGCTTCGTTTCCGCATACTCGTATGTACATACATGAAATTGAGACAATCCACAAGTTGCAGATATGAGGGAGTGTAAAGAAAGGTTCGCAAAAAACTTTTAAAACTGGTAAAGGGCTGTAAGTGGAAGAGATTGCATTTGAATATAGACGATAGACATTCGATTAGTTATCAATTACACCGGCAAAGCATTGATTATCCAGTTCAAAAATTAATTATTCTTTATGAATGAAAGCATCACGAATGTTTTTTTCTTCTAACAAAAAAAGGTTTGGTTTTTAAAGCTAAAAGTTATAATAAAAATATTCGATTTTACGTTTTATAGTATGATTTTATTTTGAATATTTACTTTTCCTAAAGATAATAAAGCGTAGCCAACTTAGTTAAAATAATAATTATAACAAATTTAATTTTATATACATTTTCCAGACTGAAAATAAAGTATTTTGTTTAAGTTTAGCTGTTAAAGATTTTTGTTAACGAAAAATCTTTAATTTTTTGTTCCATTTATGAAATATCTTTTTTAAAGTTTAAACCCCGTTCATTCCAGTTGGACGATCAATTATACCTGTGTTGGGCTTGTAAGCGCGCTGACTGCCTTAAAATATATTTAATCTACTTAACTTTGAATATACCTTATACCTATCGTATTTTAAGTGCGCTCCATATAATAATAATATTTGTTTCTTTATTTAAGAACAAATAATATACTTCTTACGATCATTTGCATGCCGCCATGCTTTGGAAACAAATGATTTCATTAGGCGTCTAAAAAGGGGCAACTGCATTCTTTAGGCCGGGAAGCCAGCAATTCTATCCGGAGCCCCTGACTTTTGGCCTCGTAGCTCCGCCCCATTTCCACCTTTGTCTAATTTTGTCCCGTGTAGATTTGCTCCATTTCTGTCACGCTTGAAGACTGCAATTGGAGCCAATTGGGCCCAGGCAACCAGAGAACTACAACTGTTTTAGTTGTGGTTTCTGCCGGCTTGGCAGCCGAAGAAGCTACGAGATGCTGCTTCCAAGCCAAGACCTCCAACTGCCGACTGTCGGCCCCAATTTGGGGGCGTGTAAGGAAGGGGGAGCACAAAGCCAAGAGCCAGGCAGCGTGAATACACATAATATTGAAACGAGAACAACGACACACCAGGTCGAGCCGAGAGGCAGAGAGCTGACAACAATGGTGCGGGAGGTGATTCCACTAGGAAAATAACTAATTACGTGCTGCCAAGCAGCCCGGGGATCGCTTCGAGAGCGGCATTTGGGCTTATATATGTATGTATGTAGATGGTATTTACATTTATACTTACATACATATGTACGTACCTACAAGGGGCACACGAACGAAGCACATTAGCAGAGGGCACTGCTCGAGCTGTTTGCGTTGGTAGCGGTGAATGGTAATTGCAGACCGTTATAATACGAGCGCGCATAATAAGATCGAGAGATGGCTGCACCTTGAGAAAAGCTCCACTGTGGAAACGGTAAAGAATATAGGGTTAAAGGTCATTCCTAAAGCTAAAGCCGAATCCCCATTCCCTAGATTTATTTTTAAGCGAGACTGCTGCATTTTTCAGAAAATATTGAATCGAAATTACTTAGATATACTCGTAGATGCATGTGAGTTTAGAGGAATGCGAGTTGTTGGAAAGAAAGCGCCTCCTAATTGATAGTTAAAGAACTATTTGATAAAAAATATTTTTTAAACCATTTTGTTTTTTACTTTTTGCTCAGTTTACCTAAGGTAGGTAGTCGGCAAGGGAAGGAAGCAAAGGCAGTTGTCTGGAAAATGGCAAAATAGTATGCTGGCGCTGGAGCCCTGATGCGCATATAGTATTTGCTCCAATTCCTTTACAAACTAAATGTGACACCCAAAGGGGAATCGCATGGGGGGTCGCATTATGGCCTATGTATGTATGAACATATGCATATGCATGTATCTTCTTCCCATTGCACGGAAAATCAGGCCCGTGATTCTCAGTAGATCTAATCAACAATGATGACCTAGTTCTGGTTGCGTTTCGCTGGTAACTTAGTCGAACTTTTGGGTACCATGGTAACCCCATCTTGACAAGTAAGGAGAACATTTTTATCTGGACATTTCCTGCTTATTATTCCACTGTTTTCTACAGTCTTTCTATACTTACAGGATTTGGGTACTGGTTCGCAGTAAAAGTTATACCATGTACCTTAAAGTACAAATGGTATCTATAATTAAAAGATAAAAGTTATACCATGTACTTTAAGGTACAAATGGTATCTATAATTAAAAGAAGGAACATCTCCGATCCTTCTTATACAAATTTTTTTTTCTGCATCCACAGCAGAGTCGATATAGCCGTCTCTGTCAGTCTGGGTGATATGCAATAATAACACAACATAAGCAAAACGAATTACAGCTCCAGCTCTTACCATCTCCGAGAAAGAGGTGTTCATACATACAGACAGCCAGACGGACATGACTATGTCGACTCGACTGTCGATCTGATCAAAAAGTTATACCTTTTATGCGGTCGGAGACGTCTCCTTCTGCCTTCTACATACATTTGCACAAAGTTAATATACCATATGTACCTCAAGGTACAAATGGTATATTAAGTTTGTGCAAAGTATGTAACAGGGAGAAGGAAGCATTTCCGACCCTATAAAGTATATATATTCTTGATCAGCATCAACAGCCGATCTGTCCGTCTGTCCGTCCGTCTGTCTGTCCGTCTGTATGTATGAACACGTCGTTCTCGGAGATGGTAAGAGCTAGAGGTGTAATTCTCTTTGCTTTAGGTCCGTTATATATGTACGCAGGTCGAGTTTATTTCAAATTTTTGCCACGCCCCTTTCCGCCTTCGTAATTTGCATAAGACTGTATTTTCTTCGATAACTTGGACAAAATAAGAGCTAAAGACCTGTTTCTTTTTGCATTAGGTCCGTTTAACTATTACGCAAATAATGTCATTCTCAGATTTTTGCCACGCCCCTTTCCGCCCTCGTATTCGAAAAAAATTGATATCTCCAAAATGGTAAAAGCTAGAGACTTCATTTTAAGTCTGCCAAGTCTGCTGATCTTCAAACACGTGCATGCAAAATTACGTTCAGATCGGACAAGAAGATATAACCAATAAAGTTTTCTACTTGTTTTTTTTTCAATTCAATATTTATTTACAATCTGTATTGTGACAATAAGTAAATTTATGACTAATATTTTACATGACAGTAGTAGCAGATCTCCAGTGAAACCTGCTATTAAATATAACATCTTGTTTACTTAAAATAACCTATCAGGGAGATCAAGAACGTGAAATCTTTTAAGGCCTAGGGCTAAATTATTCATATGATTGTGAAGTCTGTCTGTATATTTCCTACTGTATTTGTTATTTTCTTCTTTTATTGTTGGAATGCTTAGATCTCTGTGGATGTTTGCATTGCTTACATAAAATGGAGCATCGACAATTTTTCGCAATGTTTTTGACTGGTAGCGCTGAAGTATTTCAATATTTGAATTGCTAGCAGTTCCCCAGAGCTGGATAGCGTAGGTCCAAACAGGCTTCAGAATAGCTTTGTAGAGGAGAATTTTATTTTCCAGGGAGGCTGCAGATTTTTTATACAGTAACCAGGACATTTTTAGTGTTTTTATTCTGAGCTGTTGACATTTCGCTTTTATGTGGGGTTTCCATGTTAGTCTCCGGTCGAGGAGCATGCTAAGATACTTTACACATGAATCTTGTGGAGTGGCTGAGCTGTAAAGTGTGACACATTGCAACAGTTGAGATGCTTCGTCTCGACATGAACTTGTTGCCAGAATAGATGTATCGTCAGCATATGTTGCAATGGTGCAGTTATTTGTTACTGGCATATCTGCCGTGTATAGGGTGTAAAGGACTGGTCCTAATACACTCCCTTGTGGAACGCCTGCATTTATGAGAAGTAGTGTTGACGTTTCATTTCTCTGCTGCACGTAGAAGCATCTCTTGGACAAATAGGATATCAATAATACGAGTAGATAGTATGGGGCAGGTAACCATTTCTTAATCTTGTAGAGTAATTCCTTGTGCCAAACACGATCAAACGATTGTTGAACATCAAGAAACGCAGCAGTACAATATTTTTAGTTCTCAAGTGTAGATACAATTTCATTGGTAACCCTATGACATTGCTCAATGGTGCCGTGACCTTTTCTGAATCCGAATTGGTGTTCAGGAATGATGGAAAGTTCGTCAAAAATTGGCAACATCCTCTTCAAAAGTATTTTTTCGAGAATATTCGAGAATACTTTCGAGAATATTGTCAACAGACTAATGGGACGGTAAGATGATAGTTCTGATTCTGTCTTATTTGGCTTGAGGATAATGATGATTTCTGCATATTTCCATTGACTTGGGAAATGGTCTAACCTGAGAATAGCGTTAAACACTATCGTAAGAAACCGTATACAATTTAATGGTAGATTTTTGAGAGTGATGCCGGCTATCTTATCCGGGCCTGGTGTGTTTTTATTACTCAAGCATTTAATTTCTGTCACGACTTCGTCAGGCTTTGACAGGGTGACCCAAGAAAGTTTTCTACTTCAGGTTCCGTTGTAGGATTGCAAATGTCGTTAGGCTGGAACATAGAGTGCAGGTGTTGTGCAAATGCCTCAGCTTGTTCATCATCAGATCTACACCAAGTTCCATTGTTTTTGCGGATGATTGTGTTTCATGGTCTCTTCAGATATTTAGTGGCTCTCCACAAGTTGTACTCTTTGTTGCTTGAATTGGGGTTTAAATTTCTCAGATATCAAGGGCCAGTGCGATATTTTTTTCCCTAGTACAGTTTGAAAGCTGCAACCAACTGCAATCGGCTGGTCTTGTACTTAGCTCAGCTCACTTGAAAAATCAGTCTGCGACAACAACAAGAAATTTCACACTACGAAAGTTTTTTTACAACTCTGTATACATTTGATTTTTTCCGATACATTTTTCGATAAATTGTTTAGCATATGTAAAAGTATTTTTTTTCCCATTTCAAAGATAGCCATGACTAATGCTGCTTTGAAAAGCAATCGGCAAATCCTTTAAACCCTCAGCAACAGCCCCTTTCCTCTAATGCAACAGAAGAGAATACACGAACGGTAGGCTGACCCCGATGTGACCGCTATCGCTCTGATGGATTCATTGACCTGATAACCCCAGAAAAATGGTGATCTGCAGCCATTGTCTCAGCTCAGTTTTCCGCTTCTGGGTCATTTACTGAAGCCAGACCCAGTCATAATGCGAACAACTACTATCAAAATATTTTCGCCATTAAGATCGGTAATCATATTTTGCTTCATCGCCATCGCCATCATTCCGTATAGTTTCATTCTGTTCCGCTCGCGAAAACTAATGCCACCGCTACTCCGCACTCGAAAAGACGAGGCAAAGCTTCATTTGGTCTGATGTTGATTACTTCGCTCTGTTCTGTATGTCTACTGTACTCTAACGAACACCTCCGGTAGAGTTATTTTCTGGCATTTATGGCTAATGTCCCGGCAGTCTTCTTCACCGTTAGCTGTCGTTAGGCGCAAAAATCGCCATAAGTAAGCGAATTTACCGAGGCCTGTGCGATTCTATTATCGTTCGTCTCGTACTAAGAACTACAATTGCATATTCAATTCACAAATGGGAATAGCTCTGCGAGACTTTTATTTCCGCGCGACCTCAACACATATAGCAATGTTACCACAAAAGTACTTGTTTCAGAACCATATAAAACAGGTGGACACCATGTACCTCTTTTCACTATCAATTATTGTTGCATCCAATAACATATAATACTTCTCATCTGGACTTCTGTGATTTTTAAATGTGAATGCTAAGATTAATATATTGCACATACGGGGTGACGTGCAAAGTTTGCACTGCAAACACATACATATGTATGTTAAGATAAAGAAATGGGCGGGGCAAAAATTTAAAATAAACACGATCTGCTTACACGCATAACGAACCTATGCATGCAAAAATAATTACGTCTATAGCTCTTACAATGCCGGTGAACTACATAAGCATACATACAGACAAATAGACGGATGGAAATGGCTATGTCAAGTTTGGTACTCACATTGCGCGCACATATGAAAAAGTTTATATATGTATGGTTACCTCAGTGGTGTATTTGTTAGTTTCCTCCCTTCTCTTCCTCCTGCCGACTGATCCCACCCAGTTGTCTTGGGGTGTGGAAGATTCAGCCGCTCCTTTCGTAGATCCCTATCACCGCGTTGGGTAATTTAATCTAGAGAAGCTTGTGGGTGCAACACATTGTTGTCATTTGCGCCCCCCTACTAATGCACTATCCAAATTTAGTGTCTCTAGAGTTAAAATTGTGGACGCCACACAATTTCGCTGTTTGCGGGGGTGCGGGGGGAGGTAACCGATTTTTAAAACAAACTTGTACTGATCTGGGATCCCACAATTCTGAATACGCAATTGGTTTTTCTCTATTATAGTTTCCAAAATGTAGACGTTCATACGGACAGACGACAGGAGGATGGACAGGCGGACGGACAGACGGACATGGCTAGATCGACACCTATTCTAGAAGTGGGCCCACTTTTTTTCTGCAGACTGTATTTGGGTATGAGTGAGTGGGGTAGTATTCCATAGTTGTCCAGCAAAATTGGTGTGGAGTAGTCAATACTGCACAGTGTTTTGGTGTGCAATAACCTTAATGTACAGTGCGTGAAATTTCAAGACTGGTACATTTTATATTTCTCACCGGTACTTCTTACGCTGTGTCTCTGGCACTAAATAACGCCAAACATACAAGGGACAATCACATATGCAACAACACATAAACTTTGTTAGAAACAAGTAGGAACGCTGTAGTCGAGATTTCTCGACAACGAGATACCATGTACCTTTTTTTCTTTATGAACCATTTCTTTGATTCTTAAAACTTTAATTGGCCATATCTTCTATATTTATTGTCCGATCCGTACGTTATTTTGCACGAACGTGTTTGACGATCAGTGGACTTGAAAAAATTTGGCAAAAATTTGAAATAAACTCGACCTGCGTACATATATAACGGACCTAAAGAAAAAAGAATTACACCTCTAGCTCTTACCATCTCCGAGAACGACGTGTTCATACATACAGACGGACAGACGGACGGACAGACGGACATGGCTAGATCGACTCGGCTGTTGATGCTGATCAAGAATATATATACTTTATAGGGTCGGAAACGCTTCCTTCTCCCTGTTACATACTTTGCACAAACTTAATATACCATTTGTACCTTAAGGTACATGGTATAATAATTTACTCACTCGAAGTGAGTACCCTGAAAATGTTGTGCCATAATCTTCTGGCCTATAGAATACTGTACAGTAGTATTTTAAGTACTCATAAGTACTCATACTCATACTACTGTACATAAATGTCATGCTACAAATTAATACATTCATGCAGAAGTCTAGTACGAATTCAATATACTCTTGTTCTTTTTAAGAACCGAGTATAACACACAAGAATATTAATTCGGTATTTATGATTTTTCCAATCAAATAAATACTTTGGCTGAAGTTTTAATCATTTTGTTGTATTTATGGTTTTATGATCTGCTCTAAAGCCGCTTAATATATCCAATTACTGGTGTATGTCATTAGAACCAGTTAAGAAACGACGCATAAATAAACAATAACCATAGGTAACACTCGCCTTTTAAAAAACAAGTAGGAACTCTGTAGTCGAGATTTCTCGACAACGAGATACCATGTACCTATTTTCTCTATGAGCCATTTCTTTGATTATATTTTTTTTTTCAAATAATTCACCAAATTTTCGTTTATTGACATCCATCAGCAGGTGCACACATACACACACTACTGTATGTATACACGTGCGAACAAATTGAAGTCAAAGAAGAGACGGATGACGTCACCCCAGCGTGTGCGGCATGCCGTTGACTAGGGAAGGGGTGGGTAAAACTTTAATTGGCCATATCTTCTATATTTATTGTCCGATCCGTACGTAATTTTGAACGTACGTGTTTGACGATCAGTGGAGTTAGCGGACCTCTAGCTCTAACCATTTTATTCCTCTAGCTCTAACCATTTCGACGATATCGATTTATTACAAATACGAGAACGGAAAGGGGCGTGGCAAAAATCCAAAAATACCATTATCTGCGTAATTGCTAAACCGGCATAATGCAAAAAGAAATAGGTCTCTAGCTCTTATTTTGTGCAAGTTATGGGCTAATGTGTCGAAGAAAATTCAGTTTTTTGCAAATTACGAAGGCGGAAAGGGGCGTGGCAAAAATTTGAAATAAACTTGATCTGCCTGCAACAATAACACAACAAAAGCAAAAAGAATTACACGTCTATCTCTTACCATCTCCGAGAACGAGGTGTTCATACATACAGACAGACGGACAGACGGACGGACGGACAGACGGACGGACGGACAGACGGACAGACGGACATGGCTATATCGACTCGGCTGTTGATGCTGATCAAGAATATATATACTTTATGGGGTCGGAGATGTCTCCTTCTGGCTGTTACATACATTTGCACAAAGTTAATATACCTTAAGGTACATGGTATAATAATATGCTTTTCCCGTGCGGAGTAAAGGATGTGGGTTAAAACGTATGGCCACAACATATTTTAGCCACATGAGCGGGCATGGGTCTTCGTCACAGACTAATTTGAATGCAATTATTTTGTTGTCTGTCTATTTGAATCTCCAAGATCTTTGCGTTCATACGGACATGGCTATATCGACTCGGCTGTTTATGGTAATCAAGAATATATATACTCGTACTTTGTGGGGTCGGAGACCATTCCTTTTCCCAGTTAGATACTCTTGTAAGAATTCAATATACCGTTCATTAATTGAACATTTCGCCAATTAACTTTTTACTTACACTGGTAGATTTGAGAATAAATGGAATGGAACTCTCAAATGGAATTGAGAGGTCCGTATTTTGTAACAACTATCCTCGGAACTTATGTTATTATAAATATCAAGTACGAGATATAATAATAGATATTATTATTACTATTACTAGGGGTCTATATATACCTCGTCGCTTGTTTTGTAGAGAATAGTATCCGCACAGTATTCAGTATTCATACCTGTATACGAGTATTTGCGCAAAAAAAATTCTCCAAGAGGTGTCGCTTTGCTAACAGCAATACTTGTGACCGAAAGATGGTGCTTTTTTGGATGATGGTGTGACCGGAAAAGGGTGCTTTTTTAGTCGCGGTTTTTAGAAATGAATATAGTATTTTAGGTAGTGAAAAACGCCACTTTAAAGTTAACAAGTAAGAACGATTATAGTCGAGTTACTCGACTATAAATACCCGGTTCTCAGTTTCGTAATTTTTTTTGTAATTTTTTTGTGTGTTTGTATGAGAAGTGTTTCTATGAAGAAACTAGTCATTTTTTCATTCAACGCAACCCATTTTTGTCATATTCGCGAAAAAAGTGGGCGTAACCGGCTGATAGATAATGGCCCAACCAATGTACTATACAAAATTAGTGCCTATAGAGCTAAAATTGTGGATGTCACAGAATTTCACGGTTTTCGGGGCTGCGGAGGGAGGTAGCTGATTTTTAAAATAAACTTGTGCTGAACTGGTATCCCTAGAATTAGAATGTGCAATTAGTTTTTCTCTATCTATTATAGTTTCCAACATCTAGGCGTTCATACGGACAGACGAACGGACGGACAGACGGACATGGCTAGATGGACTCGGCTGTTGATGCTGATCAAGAATATATATACTTTATAGGGTCGGAAAAGCTTCCTTGTTCCTGTTACATATTTGACATTCGCACGAATTCAATATACCCTAATTCTTTTTTTAAAAGAACCGGGTATAAAAACAGAATAATAAGATGCTGTATTTTTTTACAAAGTAATTCTTGTCATAGCTCCTTCGGTATATGCAGTATTGACTGTAATGCCTGTACACCAACTACATGCAGCCACATAATGGTTGCCGGCGAGGTTTGTGTCACATACCGCTCTAGCTCGGAAATGACCAGCGCGCTGGTTTAATAATTAAACTAATTGTTACGGGTCATAGTTAACCACAGAAGTTAGCAAAAAGGTCCCAAAGGGGCGTAGAGGCCCGTATGCTTTCTAAAAGCAAATAAAAAAAAAAAATAAGTAGTAACATATCGTCGCATTTCCGCGAAAGTATCGTATGTCGCTTTTTTGCGAAATTGAGTTTTTAATGCAAAATTGTTAGGCACCTAATGTCTCATTACCCCCTAAAATATTATAACTGAAAGAGCTATAGTTCCGATAAAAATTAGGTTTCAATTTTTTTGTATTTTTTTTTTCATTTGCGCAAAAATAAAAATAGGGTATATAATATATATATACAGCTGTGTTCATTGAAATAGCAGTGCTTAGAACCTACCCGTTTAAAAATGAAAACTACTATTTTCAAGTATTCCTAAGAGATTAAGTTGAAAAAATGCTTCTCCTGTAAAATTAGATTTTTCTACATACGATACTTTCGCGGAAATGCGTCGATATGGTCGAGTAATGTCTTATCGCAAGGGATTCTCAAGACACCAGGTTAACTTAAGATACATTTTGGCAGATACGGCACGCCTTATCCTATTGGTTCCCAGCAGTCCACTGCTCAAGTTCCCAGTAGTGCAGTGCACAGTGGTCGATTTAATAGACCAAAAATAAAACAAGTAGAAACAAAATAAGAGCTAGAGACTTATTTTTTTCCAATATGTCCGTTTATGGGAAAATATGTCGTAGAAAATACAGGTTTAGGCAAATGACGAAAGCGGAAAGGGGCGTGGCAAAAACGTTAAATAAACTACATAGAGAGAGAGAAGTGAGACCCAAAAAATTTGCATAAAACCGAATAGATTTTATTTCATTTTGCGATGTGTTATTGTTTATATTAAATGTAGCATCAGTGACCTGCCGAGAGGTGTATTTTTGTGTATAGATAGATTTCGGATGAAGAAATAGTTGTGATCCCCCTCTTACCCCTTAATGAAACTTAGTTTGTAATTCTAGTGAATGTTTCTTAATCTATGTTGTAAATGTCATATTAATTTTTTTCCAACCTTCTGAGTTATTCTTGTTTTTGTGTTCGCGTAAAGAAATATTTGAAATTATGTTAAAAAAAAGGTTTTTTTTCGAATATTTTCGGCCCTCAACGTTTGGGTTTTGCCAACATTTTTAATTTTTTTTTTTTATTTAATGGGTCTTTCTAGCAGTACAGAAATTTTCAGCTTTTTATTCCAACTGAAAGTATTTTTGGCGGCCTTTGCCATACAAGATCAACCACTGTACAAAGCGGTTGTGGTTCAAAGCGGTTGGAGTTACCCGAGTATGTTCACAGTATGTGCGCAGCTAACACCATTACTTCCAAGGTTAATCCTCTTCGTAGTGATTTTAGGGGAAGAGGTCTGAGAGACATTTCGCCTTTTGGTGGCGCTCACTAATAGTGAGTCACTATATGCCATTCTGACTCCAGTCAGTCATTATTTCTGACTTTAGTCAGTCAGCTTGTTATGGCCACTAAACTATCGATAGGGGGAGTGGGGACACCGCCTATCGGGAATCGGAGGTGTGGTAAAATACTCTGGGGTCTTGGTGAGTGGAGATTTGAAAAGTTGAGGAGTTGGTAACGTGATGTGAAGAAAGCCAAGCAAAAAAATATATAACCCTAAGACAGGAGGGAAAGGATAATACGCCTGCACTGGACGACGCCCAGTTGGAGAAAACAGAGGGTGAGTGGTCGAGGTAGGGAGTGGAGCCTGGATGAAAACTAAGGCTATTCATTCCAGACCCGACTGTGACGGACCAGTGCCTGCGGAAAAAATTTGGGTTTTTGGGGTTAAGTCGGCGCGGGCCATTGAACCGAGGGACTGGCCAGGTGACCCTGAGGCGTCGGCCAGGCAGATCCCGCACTCATCCCACACGTATGATTGATCAAATTGGTGAACTCCACGGCCCCGAGACGCTAGAGTAACGGCCAAGATAGGCCCCATTAGAATAGACCCCGCCAAGATAGGCGAAGGAGGACCGACACGCCTGCAAAGGGGCGGCAACGGGAGCCCGACGGCTTCAGCAAGTTTTTTTTTTTATGTATCGTTTTAGTTTGTTTAGTCCGGTCGTTATTGTTTTTTTTAGTGGGGATCAGTGTCCAAAAAAAAAGAGGGGGTATTTATTTTATTTATTTAATAATTTATTTATTTATTCTATTTATTTATTTATGTTAATTTATTATACTTATTTATTTATTCGTTCGATCTATTTATTCATGATGTTTATTTATTTATAATTATATTTATCTTTAATGTGTTCCTTAATCGTTTGTAAACAATACGCCATCCTTGTTTTTGGTAGAGATTCCCTTAAGAGCTCTTAGGCAGGATCAAAGCTAATTGGGAGGTGTGGTACTTTTAAGCAAAACAAATAAAATTTATAACGAGGAACAAAAAAATATAAATATGAAGTAGGTTTCCTTTCGGNGGCAAGGTTATGAAAGGAAAGGGACACACGCCACAACATGAAGGTGCAGGCGTGGTGTCACGGTCGGGAGGGGAACGCACCAATGCTCCAGCAACAGCAGGAGGATCCCGTGGAGGGTACCCATCTCCGCCCGGTGGAGTCAGACGTTTTGGTGCCATAGATGTTTGTTTTCTTTTGTTTTGATTTGTGTTGAGTTAGTCATTTTTTTTGTCTTTGATTTGTTTTTGTCAATTGGGTCTGATCGTCATGTATGTATGTCGTGGACGAGTTGACATTGTCTGTGCAGCGTCTTGTGTTGTTCGGGTCGGCCCTGAAAGGGGAAGACCCAAATTTATTGTTATGTGTGAGGGGCAGACGGGTTGGAAAACCCGCGACCCGAATGAGCTAGCCGGATCGCCCATTGAAAACTCACACAGGGCCAAGTTGGTCCTTAACAATAGGCGCCCAAATTAAACACAAAACTCTCCATAGAGAATTTGGGCATAATTCAGCTCGCTTAGTGGTCAAATGAAGACGGATCGCTCGAGAGATCCAAACAAGTTGACCACCAAGCGAACCGAATTAAGCGTCCGGCAAGCACTGAGTTGTCCTGATGGTCTCCCAACGACATAGGGCAACAATCCAAAGCCCTATCCGCGGTTGGGAGGAAAACAGGTTAAGTGTTCAGTGTTTGTCGAAGGTTGTTGTATGTTGTATGTATAATTTTCCGGGGGGATATTTGACGACTGAGTCCGGCTAGGAATTAAGACGGACTTATTGCGATCGAAGACAGGACGGAGGTAAAACGGACAGACTAGAACAATTAGAATCATGTAAAATCGTAAAGTAAATGGGGTAATAAGAAAACAGTAGACTTCAGACTTCAGTCGACTTCCTTTGGGTAAGGATACGACACTTCGGATTGGCGGCCACAGTAAGTCCAACGAAGCTGTGTAGCGCCAATGCGGAATTCCCAGTCGGTGGCCCTTGGCGAATATCATAGGCCAAGCGAGGCATTGATGGGGTGCGTCGTTCCGAATCTGAAGGAAGTGGAACACAGAAGGGATGGTAGAGTGTTAAATGTGGAAACTTGGCTAGAAACCCTCGCTCTACGTGAGGATTTTTGCTTAGCCGACAAACCACAACGTGTTTCATGTTAAATGTTATGGCAACAAAAAGAATGGGGGAGATGAGAAATCCACGGGATGATAATTTTCCCGGTTTGCAATCTGCTCACAAATCCCAGCAGCTGTGGCCTCCTTCCAAAAACCACATTGGAAATGAGAGGATCCGGGGAGGCCCGGGGAGTCATTGGATGACTTTTTCATGGCGGTCAAGCGATTGGTTGCGGCTGTGACTACGGAGGTGGACCAGGAGTGGGTCATAAAAACGACCAAACGGAACCTAGCGGAGCCAATGAAGAGTTGGGTGTATCCGGTGAGGGTGTACACGCTGGAGCATCTCTACGAGGAATGCCAAGAAGCCGAGCGAGCGTTTCACCCAGAGCACGGAAGGACACGCTCCCGTATACACATAGGGTTTAAGCCGAGAACCGAGGCTCGATGCCCAAGAGTAGAGGAGGTGCGCCGCAGTTCAGTAGGGACGAGGAACCGGAGGTACCGCGACAGCTGGATGCGGCAGTGGACGCAATAGGAGTGAGTCCGAGGAAACAGTTGGCATGCTGGAATTGCCAGAAAGCAGGACACACATTTGTAGAGTGCGAGTCGCCACAAAGAAGCTTGTTTTGCTACAAATGTGGGCTGCAGGACACGGTCACTCCGAAATTCCAGCTTGCTCCGGATATCGTTGCGGTGGCGGAGTTGGACCCTCAAGGCGCGATCGTTGACGATCAGGACGGAAAGCAGGCACCAGAGCCACACAAGCTGAGCGAAGCCCAACAGAAGGATTTAGAAGAGGTGGTAGAGTCCTTTTAGACTTATGAGAGGAATGGATTGGGTCTCACCAAGGTCATGAGGCATTCCATAGAAATGGTGGCCGGAGCAGTGGCAGTGAAGGATCGTCACTATCCAGTGTCACCTGCAGTACAGGACCTTGTCTACAAGGAGGTCGATGAGATGCTACGCCTGGGAGTCATCGAGTAGAGTGACAGCGCATGGAGCAATACGGTAACACTAGTTCGGAAACCAGGGAAGAACAGGTTGTGTTTGGACGCGAGGAAGCTGAACAGGGTGACGGTCAAAGACGCATATCCCCAGCAGAACATAGAGGGGATCCTGAGCCGTATCAACACCACGAGGTTCATTTCCAGCGTGGACATGAAGCATGCGTTCTGGCAAGTCGAGCTGGAGAAAGGCAGCAGAGGATACACGGCGTTCACTGTTCCAGGGCGGCCGCTCTACCAGTTCGTGGTCATGCCGTTCGGCTTAACGAACGCAGCTCAAAGATTGTGCCGGTTGATGGACAAAGTAATTCCGCAGAGGCTCAGAGAGAAGGTGTTTCTGTATCTCGACGATCTGTTGGTCGTGTCGGAAACATTTGAGGAGCCTGTGGAGGTGCTGAAGGAAGTATCGCATTGTTTAAAGGAAGCCGGTCTGACGATAGGCCGTCAGAAGTCACACTTTTGCTTCCAGGAGCTGCGGTATCTGGGCTTCATAATAGGGAAAGGAGTGTTGCGGACGGACCCGGCCAAAGTCGAAGCAATCCGGGACATGGTGGTGCCGAGGAGCGCAAAGGAGGTGCGCCGGTTCTTGGGCACAGCCGGATGGTATAGAAGGTTCATCCGGAACTTTGCGGAAGTAGCAGCACCCTTAACCGACACTCTCAGGAAGGGGAACAAGTTCCAGATGTCGCAGGAAGCCAAGGAGGCGATAGCAATCCTGAAAGAGGCGCTGACGACCGCTCCTGTACTAAGGCACCAGGACTTCACGAGATTTTTCTATGTCTAGTGTGATGCGTCGGGTTATGGAGTTGGGGCAGTGCTGTTCCAGGAGGATGAAGATGGGGAACGGCCGATTGCGTTCTTTTCCCAGAAGCTCAATGCCTGTCAGAGGAACTACAGCGTGACCGAGAAGGAGTGTTATGCAGCGGTGCTGGCGATAAAAAGGTTCCGGCCATACATCGAGTTGATGCCGTTCACGGTTCTGACGGACCACTCCAGTTTGGAGTGGCTAATGTCGCTGAAGGATCATGGAGGAAGGCTTGCAAGGTGGTCCATGAAGTTGCAGCCGTTTGACTTCACGATCAAGTCGGTCAAGGGCTCGGATAATGTTGTTGCTGACACGCTGTCTCGGGCAGTAGAGGAGCTGGAGCCAGAAGAGGATTGGTTGCTGGGCTTCGAGACGACGGAATTCGAGTCGGAGGAGTACGTCGAGTTGCGAAGGGACGTGGAAGACAACAAGGATCGCCTCCCGGACATGAGAGTGGTCGATGGACTAGTTTTTAAACGCTCTCAGCAAGCTGATGGTCACCCGGAATTGGAGGAGAACAGCTGAAAGCTGTGGATCCCGGCGGCGTTGACCCAGACGCTGATAGAGCAAGCGCACAATCCGCCTACGAGAGCACATGGAGGGGTCGCGAAAACCATCCACCAATTGAGGCGGCAGTTTTATTGGCCCGGAATGTTGGGTCAAGTGCGACGATTTGTTCGATATTGCGAGGTGTGTAAGACAACGAAGTCGACGAATAGGGGCCCGAAACATGGTTTAGGGGCAGAAACGGTCACCTATCGCCCACTCCAGAAGTTGTACGTTGATTTCTTGGGGAAGTATCCACGCTCAAAAGGAGGTCACGCGTATATCTTCGTAGTCGTGAACCATTTTACAAAATTTGTATTCCTAAAGGCCATGAAGAAAGCGACAACGGCGGCTGTCATAAAGTTCCTGACGAATGAGGTGTTCAGAACGTTTGGGGTATCCGAGATTTTGCACTCGGATAACGGGAAGCAGTTTGTGGCAAGGTCATTCGCAGACATGGTACAGAGGTAAAGAATCCGGCACACCAGGACAGCAGTGTATTCACCCCAATCCAATGCTGCGGAAAGGGTGAATCAGTCAGTACTGAACGCCGTGAGAGCCTACTTGGAGGAGGATCACCGAGACTGAGACCTCTATTTGCCAGAGATCGAAGTGGCGTTGAGGAGCGCAGTCCACCAAGCAACTGGGGTCGCGCCGTATTTTGCCCTATTTGGGCAGCACCGATTCACCAGTGGCAGTGACTACCAGTTGGCGAGGAAGCTACAGGCACTGGAGGACAGCGAACTGAAGATGCTCACGAGAGGCGGCCGCGTGGAGTGGTTGAGGGACACGGTGAGGGAGAACCTGCATGAGGCCCATGCAACCAGCGCGCGAAGTTTCAAACGGAACACCAGAGAGGTGAAGTTCAAGACAGGCCAGGAGGTGTTCCGAAGGAACTTCGTGTTGAGCGACTTTGGGAAGAGCATCAATGCTAAGTTCGCTCGGAAATTCGTAAAATGCAGGATCCGCAGGCCCATCGGCAATAGTATGTACGAGGTCGAGGATTTGAAGGGCAAAGGAGCGGGAGTGTTCCATGTAAAGGACCTGAAGCGGTAGAGGAGAAGGAGGGTTAACCAGCGGCGCGGAACTGCAAGAGAAGAAGAGGAATGAATCCATGTCGCACGGAGCAAGGGAAGGCTCACGGTTGTCTAACAGGTGGTGGTGGTTTCCGAGGAAAGGTGTTCGTGGGCGTTTTCCTACGTTGGGCGCTGAATGCAGACAATTTGGCCCTGTGCTTCGTTGTTTTTTTTTTTTTGTTGTTTGTTGGGTTGGTGGCCATCTTTTTTTTCCACTGCCAATTCGCAAAACGAGGGCTTAGGAATTGTCAGTGTGGCTGTTATGGCCACTAAACTATCGATAGGGGGAGTGGGGACACCGCCTATCGGGAATCGGAGGTGTGGTGAAATACTCTGGGGTCTTGGTGAGTGGAGATTTGAAAAGTTAAAGAGTTGGAAACGTGATGTGAAGAAAGCAAACGTGATGTGAAGAAAGCCAAGCAAAAAAATATATAACCCTAAGACAGGAGGGAAAGGATAATACGCCTGCACTGGACGACGCCCAGTTGGATAAAAACAGAGGGTGAGTGGTCGAGGTAGGGAGTGGAGCCTGGATGAAAACTAAGGCTATTCATTCCAGACCCGACTGTGACGGACCAGTGCCTGCGGAAAAAATTTGGGTTTTTGGGGTTAAGTCGGCGCGGGCCATTGAACCGAGGGACTGGCCAGGTGACCCTGAGGCGTCGGCCAGGCAGATCCCGCACTCATCCCACACGTATGATTGATCAAATTGGTGAACTCCACGGCCCCGAGACGCTAGAGTAACGGCCAAGATAGGCCCCATTAGAATAGACCCCGCCAAGATAGGCGAAGGAGGACCGACACGCCTGCAAAGGGGCGGCAACGGGAGCCCGACGGCTTCAGCAAGTTTTTTTTTTTATGTATCGTTTTAGTTTGTTTAGTCCGGTCGTTATTGTTTTTTTTAGTGGGGATCAGTGTCCAAAAAAAAAGAGGGGGTATTTATTTTATTTATTTAATAATTTATTTATTTATTCTATTTATTTATTTATGTTAATTTATTATACTTATTTATTTATTCGTTCGATCTATTTATTCATGATGTTTATTTATTTATAATTATATTTATCTTTAATGTGTTCCTTAATCGTTTGTAAACAATACGCCATCCTTGTTTTTGGTAGAGATTCCCTTAAGAGCTCTTAGGCAGGATCAAAGCTAATTGGGAGGTGTGGTACTTTTAAGCAAAACAAATAAAATTTATAACGAGGAACAAAAAAATATAAATATGAAGTAGGTTTCCTTTCGGGGAGGAGGCGCAGCGCCGCTGGGAGATGTAAGCAAAAATAGTCGGGCAAGATTATCTTAGAAATAGGGGCACACGCCACAATATGAAGGTGCAGGCGTGGTGTCACGGTCGGGAGGGACACGCACCATTGCTCCAGCAACAGCAGGAGGATCCCGTGAAGGGTACCTATCTCCGCCCGGTGGAGTTAGTCTTTTTGGTGCCATAGATGTTTGTTTTTTTTTTTTTTTTTTTGTTATGTCTGAGGGGCAGACGGGTTGGAGAACCCGCGACCCGAATGAGCTAGCCGGATCGCCCATTGAAAACTCACACAGGGCCAAGTTGGTCATTAACAAGCTTGGAGATAATTGCTACTTTATGGACTTGTCTTTTCGCGATTTTCACTGTTAAGCGAGTTTTTCTCCACACATTTTTTCAAGATTTTGTGTAAATAATTCGGACACTCCGATCAAAGTAGAGACCTCGGATTCGAATTCAGCAACCCCAAAACTCCGAAAATTGAATTAGCGACGTCTGTTGGCAAAAATCATAAATCTCTTATAGGTGTCGCTTTACTAACAACAATATCTGTGACCAGAAGATGGTGCCTTTTGAGGAAGATGGTGTGACCGGAAGATGGTGCTTTTTAGGGAAGATGGCTTGCAAAAATTCTTGACTGAAGCCTTCACGAGGGTGCCGGCTGGTCAATGGACACCGTACCTCCTCGAACCGAGGGGTATGAAGTACCACCGGCACCTGGCCCCAGGTGTCACTTGGCGATAGGGGGTGCGATGTTTAGCCAAGGCTTGCCCTGCACCACTCGCATACCAACACACTGCGTGAGTTCAGGGGAAGCTACGATAGTAGCACGACCTCTCACCAGAGGAGGCAAGCAGTCTCATACAAGAAGAGAAGTACTGGAAATCTTCATGCTACCTAAACAAGCAGAAAATGATCATGTATGGAACGAGTACAAGATCAGGCTGAGTGACTTCAAAAAAGAAGTCCGCAAGGCCAAAAGAAACTCGTGGCAAACCTTCTGCTCCGGTATAGAGAAGGCTTCAGAAACCACAAAGTTTGGAAAGCTACTAGCCGAAAAACAGATGGTTTAAAGGCAACTAAGAATGGAAGGGGGACGATGGACGAAGGACAGCGAAGACGCCGTCCGAACACTTCTGGATGCACACTTCCCAGGTTGCATTGAGGCCAGCAAATCCATGCAAATCACGCCGCTCAAATCACAGCAGGTGATGCCAAAAAATCGAATCACCCTCGCCAGGCCCCGACGAGATCTTCCCAGCAATGCTGCAAAAGGTCAAAACGAAGATCTCTTCATGGTTACGAAACATATTTATAGGGCCTTGAGATAAAGCCACAGGCCAGGAACTTGGATAACGGCAAGAGTGGTATTTCTGCTTAAAACAGGCAAATGCTTTCATTCCTTCCCAAAGACTACAGGCTAATAAATCAGGCTAATAAATACAGGCGCCCAAAATTTCAATGCTATTATAATGTGAAAACAGGTGACACTGAGAACCGGGTATTTATAGTCGAGACACTCGACTATATGCAGACGCCGATCCACGCCTGCAAAAATTTCAAAAATATTAGGAGAAATAATATTTAATCACTTGATAATCTATTATCGATTATACTCATTTCATAAACATTTATACAATTGTATTGATTATTTCAAATTTTTAACGCTTGAGCTAACGCGATTGAATGCGATATTTTAAAAATAAATATGTATGTACAAGTATTGAGTTCTCGTATTTATACATACGAGCAGTCCACCACGCACACTTCTGCGTTGAAATCTCTGGCGGCTATAATTTTAACCACCGGAAAGCCAGGCGGTCATTGAAACCGTTTAAAGTCGAGACATTCGGCTATTGCCGTATCGTA
>JAJJHQ010004356.1:0-11671 GCA_021223825.1 Drosophila ironensis | reverse complement strand
ATAAGACAATCGATGTAATAAATTCAACAGGTCTTTGTAATCGATGTACCCGTAGATCTTATATTTAATTTCACTTCATTCCAGAAAATGTCCTTTCTTTTATAAATATCTAAATTTAAGATGCATGGCATTTATACAAAGAATAATACTTGGATTATTGAAATAAAATAATGTTTTCTGAGAATTTTCGTATTTTTTTTTTCTAGTCAAAGGAGATTGAATTCATAGTAATATTAAATAAAATGATACATTTTAAGTTTTAAGGATTTTTAATATAAAGATACCGATAAGCACATCATTAAATGATCGCTGGGGAGGCGATAGTTGCGGAATGAGAATGGCGTCGTTTTTAGCGGGAACCCGTCGGTGCGGTGTAAAAAAGTGTTTTCGTTATTTTATTTATTTGGAAACTAATCAAATTGTGTTTAAATCGAAAAAAGGCAAGGTGCTTCTTGTGTGGAAATTGATTGTTCTTCGGCAAGTGATCTAATAACGCGGAAAATCATGAAAATAATTCGGGCCGCTTCCGAAGCCGCGAAAATTTTTTTGTTTCCTTTTTTTATGGTTCTGCTTGTGTTCTTGTGTTTCTTTTGGTCGAGTTGTTCTCAAAGAGAGCGAGAGTGAGCCTGTGATTTTTAAAGTAGATCAACGGTAAGCTGGCCTTGAAGTTTGTCTCTTTGATTGTGTTTGCTTTTGTCGTTGAAATTGAATTTGTTGCAAATGTATCTCAGGGATTAATTATTGCAACAAATGTATCTCACTTTGATGAAGTTGGTATTGCTGGGATTTATTTTTATCTTATAGTATTGTTTATTTTTAACGTGATTTTATATACCTTTCTTGAAATTACTCTTTTAAGTTTCGCCGAAATTTTAATAATAATATTTTTACTTGACTCTTTAAGCCTTTAAAGTAAATATCTGCTAAGTTAGAACTAGAGGAAATTATATATACTTTAGGGGGTCGGAAACACTTCCTTTTCCCTGTTACATACATTGCACAAACTTAATATACCATTTGTACCTTAAGGTACATGGTATAAAAATTGCGTTTTAATTAAAAACGCTCAAGTGCACTTAAGTGTGCGCTTTCCCCGGCCACGTCAACAATCAGACTGGCAGCCCAGTTGTGAGCCCCACACCCGCGCTTCCCATAAAATAAAATATAACAAGTAAGAACGATTATAGTAGAGTTTCCCGACTATAAATACCCGGTTCTCAGTTTCCAACATTATACTAGCATTGAAATTGGGTGCTCAATTCATTTTTCTAATTTTCCCGGACAGAAGTGGGCTTTGGAGACTGATAGATATTGGTTCTATCAATGTAATATCCAAATTTAATACTCCTAGAGTTAAAATTCTGGACGCCACAGAATTTCGCGGTTTGCGATATGCGGGGGTTGGTAGCCGAATTTTAAAACCAACTTGTGTTGAACTGGTATTATAAATGTTTGACTACACCTCTATCAGCAAGTTTTTCTCTAACTATTATAGTCTCCATAACCTAGGCGTTCCTACGGACAGACGGACGGACGGACGGTTATGTCTAGATCGACTCGGCTGTTGATGCTGATCAAGAATATAAATATAATTATGGGG
This sequence comes from Drosophila ironensis, assembly GCA_021223825.1. Taxonomy (NCBI): domain Eukaryota; kingdom Metazoa; phylum Arthropoda; class Insecta; order Diptera; family Drosophilidae; genus Drosophila; species Drosophila ironensis. The sequence continues at coordinate 10,071 of JAJJHQ010004356.1, read as the reverse complement.
TCGGAAAACTTTCATACATTCGAATGCATTCGTACGAAATCAATATACCCTTGTTTCTTTGAAGAACCGGGTATAATAAAATAAAGTAAAAAAGCAGCAACAAGAACTGGAACAGTCAAAGGCAAAACAACAATGCCAAAAACAATTAAGCCGACAATAGTCCCAAAGTGTAAAAAAAGTACAAAAGACAGCAACAGTGCCGGAACAAGGGAAAATAAATAAATATAAGTGCAAGAAACGTCGAATTTCAAACTCACTTTAGCCAGAGAGAATTATGATGTGTACAATTTGAATAGAAGTTTAAATAAAAGTGAAAAATAATTGGTTGCACATGAATGCTATATTATAGTTCCCTTTGTTCCATCACCACGTTACGCGTGAAAACTAAGCCGAACGAGTCTTTATCGGATTATTTCTACGGTATGTGTAATCCTCTTAGAATTCGTTTAGCGAATTCCCGTTTTCCCCGTCTTTACAATAGCTAATGCACCTGCTGCGGAGTGATGTTGCTCATAAGAGTATTTGGAGCTGCATCGCAAAATTTATACCATTTTCTGCCGATTTACACAGTGAGACGAAGACACGGCTCCACCCCGTTCGCATCCTTCCAGCATTCGAGCAAGGGAGTAGCAAATGAGGAAACCTTCGGTTGAATGGCTACTTTGCGACAGAGGCCCCTGATTTTCCCTCGCTTTCCCTTTGAGAACTGCTGGTGGGGGGGCGGCGCTTCCTTTGAGACCTGCCCTGCCCCCCAGCAGCAACTGCAGTGGCTCTGCTCTGATAAGCTGCTCCTGGGTGCCATGCAATGCGATGCTTGCAGGAAACAGGATATGACATATTTATAATGCGAAGCAGATGCGCACATTTCGGGCGGAGCACTGCGATATTCCTCCATCCGTATCTCGAATTAATTTCATTCCATTTTCATGATGCCGGTGTCCTGTTGCAGCTGCCTTTGTCATATAATTATGGAATAACCGTAGTCCTGACTCGCATTGATGATAAAAAATCATTTGCATAGCTCATAAATATTTCACCAAAAAGGTGCGAGCAAAAATGGTCGCAATCTCATTAGCATTGCAAAATGTATAATAATCACTGGCACCGCCGATGAAAAGCGCCGGGAACAAATAACAAAACTGATAATTGAATGCAAATGAAAAGCCATTTCAATTAATTAATTATTCAAAGCCAAGTAGTTACTTGAGGGTGCCCGGCAAAGAGTATATTAATCTTAGTTTTGCGCCAAAAGGTGCCAGACTGTGGGGGAGAAACTGTGTAAAAAACTAATTAATCAGATGCTCCTTTTCTGGGTTTAGTTGTTCGCAATTTAATTAGGCCATGTCAGAGCTGCAACATTTTGATGAATTTTTAACAGGCAATTATAACAGTTCAACGTATGTTTTAACAAATTTTAAATTACATTTTTATATGGCAAATAAACCTTTGCCTTTGGATTTTCACACATTTTCCTAGAATCTAGTTTCGGGAACCTTTTTGATCAACTTTGATGAGAGAAATCCGCTTAGGTTTGAAACTGAGAGGCGTGGAAATGCGATTTACATGGACACAGGGACCGCTGCCTTAATGGAAACTGACCCAAAATGAGATGAGTGACACACACGTAAGCAGTCACGCGTTAACAAAAAGTGCTGCAACTTTACCACCGATTTCCCCTGGTTTTTTGTTTTCAGTTTGCAGTCCCCAGGTTCTTATAAATGCATAAAAACGGGACGTGGGCTTCGGCTGTCGAAAAAAAATATATAAAATAAAACGGAGGAGCGCCAAGGAAAAACTTGTTTCATTTGCGCTGTGGAAAAAGTTTCCGGCCCGTGCCGCCAACGACGCCGCATCGGCATTAACAACACTTAAAATGCCTGCGGCGTTTTTCCTTTAATACAAGTGGACAGTCCAGTGGTAGTTGAGCGTTTTTCTTCTTTTTTCCCCAACTTTCCAGTGCTGACCACTTGAATGGCAGCAGACTTCGTTCTGGTGTCCGCTTCTGCGGGGTCTTCTCTCGTTTTGATTTAGTCAACGTTTAGTTTCCTTTTTGTGCGGATTTTGTTTACTTAATGCATAAAACATTTTGTTTTTTTTTTATTTTTTTTTCTTGCTGGAGGGGTGACAAGTGTAAATGAGTGTCATTTATTTTCACTTGGGCAAAAGACAGATTCGAAATGAAAGAGTCCCCGGGGAAAATTTAGAATTTAAATACCAACGAATTACACTCAGTGGAGGACTCATTTGCATATGAACACTGCCTATGTGTATTTACACTTAGACCACAATAGAGCGATAGTCAGGAATCTGTTAACGTTTTAGCCGAGTTTAGTTAAATTTCACTAGCAAGCCTAATCCGGGTTGAGCTCAAAAATCAATAGCCTATTTTACGCCAAATTTGCTGGGCCTGAGGCCCTCGAGAGATCTCTCTGTCGTTTGCTGCCGGTTGTGTTTTCTGCTCAATTGGGTTTGGGCCACTTCAATTTTAGTTTCGGCTTTGGCCCGATTGGTAGTCGGCGGACTGCCACTGGAATTCGGTCTGATTAGAGTGAGAAGTTCCGGCCAAGTTTACCCAGTGAAATTCGGGCCGAAATGGGACGACAAAAAATAGTTTGCAATAATTTAAATTGCACTTTTTGAGAACCAAGTACTTTGCCTTGGTAATTGGATAAGAAGGGTGTATTGTATACTAGCTCCTTTGGGGGATTCCATGTCAATTATTATTCCAAATCCGTTCTTATCCACACTTTTCGGATTATGCTAATATATTTTCAAGCTGTTTAATTATGCATAAGAATATTGTGTTGACTTCAATGAAACCGAATTGGGCGTATGATTAAAAAACCAGTTTGTGTGTACGTGAATAAACGACTGTAAGCGCCAACACAACTGATCCCTTCCGCTACTCGATGAATAGAATATTTAATTAAATTTAGATATTGAAAATAAAATTATTTGAATTCTAAATCGAAGAGCGAACTGGGTACATAGCAGTCGACCCCTTGTTTGGAAATGAATTTCTTCGCTTTTCGCTTTCATATTTTTGGCGAGTCAACAAGCCAAAGTTAAGTGCATTTCTTGGGGGTATTTCTTAAGCTATTTTTCGGCTAATTTATTTGCATTTTACTCTGAGCTGCGTTGCTGCAGCCTCCACTTCCAGTCGAGCACTTGAGTTGAGTCTTAAGTTCGTTCACTTGGGTACTCTGTGTCTCTGAGGCTGAGTTTTGTGAGTAACCCCAGAATTTCACGGTTAAGAGCTTAAAAACGGCTTACAGAATACATAGTTGGAAAAAAAACGTTTGTGTTTAAGTCCCGCCCGAAGACATAGATATGTACATATATCTAGCACCCAGAGCCGGCGCCGGACTACATATAAATATAGTAATACAAAATTATATTATCCGTTTTGGCTACGCTGCCAGACGTAATAGAAATAGACGTGTAATTCTTTTTGCTTTTGGTGTGTTATTGTTGCAGGCAGATCATTTTTATTTTATATTTTGGCCACGCCCCTTTCCGCCTTCGTAATTTGCATAAACCTGTATTTTTTTCGACACATTTGCCTATAACTTGGACAAAATAAGAGAAAGAGACCTATTTCTTTTTGCAAGATGTCCGTTTAACTATTGCGCAGATAATGCCATTTTTGTATTTTTGCCACGCCCCTTTCCGTCCTCGGATTTGCAAAAAAAATCGATATCTTCGAAATGATAAAAGCTAGAGGCATAATTTTCAGTCCAATAAGTCCACTGTTCGTCAAACACGTACATGCAAAATGCAAAAGATACAACCTAAATTGTAATTTTCTGTATGGTAGAAAGTTATTAGTATGGCAGATGCACAGCCGTTCACAAAGGAGAATACTCTGAAAATACTTACCAATATCAATCACTCACCAAAGTATGAGGGGCACTTTTTGCCTCCATGCCATGCCACATTACATCTCGATTTTAAGCAATGTCTGTTTTAACTAAGTACAATTAAATGTACTTAGTTAAACCTTTCAAGCTGTTCCCGTTCCGAGAGTCAGTCCACCTCCTCATCAGCTAGCGTAAACACCTAAAGAGAAGCCTAAAAATTAATATTATTGCCATTGCATTTACGTCATTACCACTAAACCAACATTACATACATACAGTAAAAATACGATCGTTGTTGGAAAGAAGGGATGGATGTCCCACAGATTGCTTACTGCAGGACTGTAGGGATAACACATAAAACGTAAAAAGCAAGTAGAACGCACAGCATTTTGCATGTACGCGAATATACAAAACTGAGTAATAGGATCTGCATACATATGTATATTCGAACCCTTGTGGGGAAGCTTAAGAAATAAAATGATACGTAGTTGGAATTACGCCTGGTCTCCGCGTACGATCAGTGCTTGGGTTGAACATTTAATTAAGATTGCTTGTTGGAGTGGTTTTATTAATATCAGAAATTTATAAATCTCCTCGTCGCTGATCTTCTTCGTGCTCCCGAGGCGCTGTCGCGGATCAGCTCGTGTGGCTGCTCACATACGCAACCGTTTCCATGGGACATACCTGCGGCGCCTCAATAGGTTGTAGATTGTCCAGAGCCTGCAGGAAGGTGAGGGTGGTGCGTTCGCACCTGACAGTGTTTGGAAGTATGTTGCACACATCAATCTGGGGACTGAATTTTTAAGATATTTTCGACCTAAATGTAAAAAATTACTCACCTCATGCGGCAGCTGATCCACTTCGCCACACTGCATCAGATTGGTGCGGTGCAACACGTATCCCACGCGCTGCGTCTTAGCCGATCTCTTGGTCAGTCGCCGCATGACAGTGACGTCCAAATCCTCCTGGACGGCCGCATGATCGCCGCCAAACTGAGCCTGCGCCCCAACCCACTCGAACTCCGAAAATATGAAGTTGTCCAGCGGGTCCAGCAGCGATTGGGAGGCCTTGTGTGCCGCCCTGGTTAGATAACCCGCCGGATGCTGATCCGATGGCCGATCGCAGCCGTCTATTTGCTCCAGCAGCAGGCGGTAGATATGCAGCACCGGCTTATTGTCCAAAAGTCCCTGTCCAAGGCCGCGATTATCGTCATGGCTCAGCCGGCGATCCTGCATAAGCTCTAGTTCGCCCGGAGCCAGCGACGAACCACCCAAAGGTTGTCCCGTGAGCAGGGTAAGTCGCATATTGTCATCCTCGATGAACATGGCCGATGGAACTGGGTAGTAGTTGGCCTGCAAGGGCAACTTTGCCAATCGACGTCGCTTGATATGCTGCAAACCATTGAGATCGGTGTAGAAGATGCTACCGCTTTTGATTTGCGTATGCAGGCGCATCACAATCTCTGTGTTTTCCACAGTCCGGATATCCACTAGATTCCGCATCTCTGGCGGCCCGCCGCGAAGAATCGTCTGATGCACCACACTCGGCAGGCCCACAGTCACCGAGGACTCCAGCTTGCCTTCGCTGACCAACACCACCGAGACGTTAAACACCAAAGGTGAGGCAGGGCCGTTGGGCATAAACAGATAGGCCCCGGACTTGTCGCCGTGAGAGCGAGTGCCGTACTTGAGGAATGACAGATGCACTGGCACATGCTCGCTGTCCGGTGTCAACTGGATGGATGTGAGCAGCCCGTTTTCCGAAAAGGCCAGCCTGGGCCCAGTTCCAACCCGCAATGAGATCGTCTGACGCTCGCCAAGCTTCACCGCCTCCGGATACTGGCTCAAAGTCCACGGTGCATTGATGGTGCCCATAAGAAGATTTGAGGCATACGAAGTGTGTCTGTGGGTTATATGAAGTTATAAGGCATATAAAAAGCACTCTTTACTACATAGAATAGATAAGTGTGATGGCGAGATGTCTAAATGCTAGCCGTTTGTGTAGTTCCTTAATTGGCAATTTTTGTTGACATGATGAAAGCTGTTGTCCCAGCGTACACTAAAAACCAATTAGGCAAGATATTATTTGATGAAACAATAAAACCGTATTATAAATTCCCTTGGTTAGCTAAACGTTAAGACCTGAAATCGTCTCTTGCGACAACTGAGCCATGAAGACGAGCAGGAACTAAATTGGTAATTGCATTAAGGCTTTTATCTGACAATCCCTTAAAAAAGCATAGATCACTTACTGTGGCTTGGAATCGAAGATGGTGAGGATGTAGGTAGCCAGTCCCATGGGAGGCACGCGGGCCTTGAAAATGATCCGGAACTTGGAGTTGGAGCCTTGCGGGAGGATTGTGTTGGTGAGGGTGTCGTGGTGCCAGGTCCAAACAGGCGATACCTGAGCCTCCACTGGATTTCCGGCCATATCGCTAACCTTTATGAACGGACTGGACACCTGGAACTCCACCAGTTGCTCGCGCCACTGGGGCAGTGTGTTGTGCATCACCACATGCTTGGTGGGCAGCCCAGGGCCGATAATTATGGTGGTGCGGCTGTCCTCCACGCCGGATCCAGGCCAGCGCGAGTCGTCGAGCGTGAAGTACGAGAAGCTAAAGTTCGGGCTGTAGATGGAGGGCTTGGTGAGCAGGCGGTACACCGATTGCTGCATCACAGCCTGGCAAGCCTCCAATGCCTCCAGCAGGCGATTCTCGTAGTCCTTCACCACATGCGTTTTGGCCGTGCCAGTGATGCCGTCGTGGTGCTGAAACAGCGACAACTCTCGGCGGGCCAGCTCCAGGCGGTCCTCGACGCGCGCCGTCGCGTCCCAGGAGTTCCAGGCGGCGAGCATTTCCGCCGAACGGACGTAGTGCATCAGCACACGGTCCATCCGCTTGTGATAGGGTCGCGAGGTGTAGTAGCCGCTCCAATAGTTGTCCGTCCGATCTGCGTAAGTGAAGAAGTCGCCGCTCAGCGTGGGAAAAGCGGCCTGGCCCGCTGCCCCCGCCTCGTGCACGCCCATGAAGTATTCGTGCAGGGTGCCAAACTGCGCCTGAACATTAAAGTTGACATGGCTGTTGATGTGGTCGAAGAGCTTCTCGTAGTTCACGCGCTGCACATACCACTCGGCGTTCTGCTTGTAGCGGGAGTCGTCTCCCAGCGGAATCAAGAGCACATTGGTGCGGTACAGTTCTGCCTTCTTCTTCCACTGGTCCACAAGCGCATCCGAGCGGGCCGCCACATTCAAATCGGTTATGGGTCGCCGTGGGCAGTGGAGGCCCAGTTGACGTTTGAAATCAAACTGGCAGCATACCTTGGGATCTGGGCCGCAGGTGTGCGGTATGTCGTACGCACTGAAGGGCATCATGTGCGTGAAGAGTGATGTGTCGCCCTTGGTGTCCCAAATTTGGCGCCAGTAGAACTCCAGCTGCCGCTTCTCGGCCAGCACCTTTTTCACCGCGTAATGCGTCCGATGGATAAGCAGATCCCTGAAGCCGCTCTTCTGCAGGATGTAGGGCAAGGTGGGGCTGTGCCCGAACGGATCGATGGCCCAGGAGGCGGTGGGTGTGACGTTCAAGTGCTTCTTCAGCCACGTCTGGCCCTCGGTCAGCTGCAGCAGGATATTGCGCCAGTGCGAGTTCGCCTCGTCAGGCATCACCCATCCTCCGGTGACAAATTCCAGCCGCCCGCTCTTTACAATGCTGCAAAAAAGCCAGAGAATACAAACGTTAATATTCGGGGGCGGAGACCAATGGTTAAACAAACTTTCGTGACACATGTGTTTTGCTGTTTCAAGTGTTTTTAATGGTTTCACGAATTTCACGCTTCAGCGGAAAGTCGGACTGATTGTGGAATACGTGTTTCAGAATTTATGTACTCACGCCCTCAATAGCATCTTTTTGTTCTCGCTCAAATCGTGGAAGAAGCGCGAAAAAAACGAAATCTCCGCCCAAATGAACTTCATGTCCTGGTTCTCGCTCAGATGGCGCAGGGCGTAGGACAGAATGGGCTTGACGCCGTGTTGGTAGTAGTCGTCGAACGTGTGCACCCAACCTGGGTCGTTGTGCGAGTGCGGGACCACGAACACTTTGAGCTTGTGATGGGCGTTGTACTTGCGGTCATCGTACCTGACGTTCCAGCCCTGCTCCCACACGCCCCCATCTACGTCGACGAAGGACATGCGATCATACAGATCCAGCATCTGGACCTCCACGTTGGGCACCCCTCGCACCACATCCACGCACTGTTCCTTCGGCGCTCTTCGCAGCTTGGCCTCGAATTGCATGTAGAACGGCTGCTAACGGGGCGAGAACATTAGGGGAAAACCGTGGGAAAGCGAGGTTAACACACCTTTTTCTGATTGGCAGCCGGTGCCGCAGAGTTGAATAGCACATAGAGGCTGAGGAAGACCAATAGGCATACGGTGCATATGATCAGGGCGAAGCGCCAACTTATGCGCACCATTGTGGCGGCTAATTTGTCATGGAACGGCCGTTGCAGCGGCCTACAGCAGTTCAGAACAACCAAAACAAACGCTATGAGCGGGATTGCCACAGGGCGATTGCCAGTGTTATGTGAAATGTTTGTGTCTGTGAAATTAAAATGGGAATAACAATATATATGTATATGTCAATGTCGCCTGCGTAGGCGCTACGAGTCTAGAGCCCATATTATTTTGTTGAGGGTGTTTAGATCTCCGGGTACCATCTGCTGTGCATTGAGCGGCGTGATCTGCATGGATTTGCCTGCTCAATGAAACCTGGCAAGTGTGCATCCAGAAGTGTTCTGACGGCGTCTTCGCTGTCCTCCGTCCATCGAACCTCTTTAGTCCTAAGTTGGCTTTGATCCATCTGCTTTCAGGCTGGTAGCTTTCGGTTTCTCTATACCGGAGCAGAAGGTTTCAAGGTCTCTTTTTTTTCGCGCGGACCTGTTGCTCACGTGCAACTTCTCACCTCCCGCCCAACCGACCGAGGGGCGCGCCGTGTGTCGTACGGCTCGAGTCGCGGGGATAGACCCGAAAGAAAATACGAGGAAAACTTAATAGAAAGAAAGAAGATGAGGAAACTAGTTTAGATGTTGTTGTGATAGGTGAATTCGTATTAGGGTTTTAAGGTTGTTAGGATTAGAGTTAGAGCTAATGGTGAAAAGTGCATTATAGTCCGAACATAACACCCTAAAAGGATCATGCAGTGCGTAGTTCGTTCTACAATGTGGTAATTTATGGGGGAGGAAATTGCGAGTTAGTCTACAGGGCACGGTGAAATTTAACTGGCCGAGTAACTCTGTACAGACAATTTCACCTCGTATTAGTTTATTAATAAATACCACGCCAAGCCTCGTTCTACGGCTAGAAAGGGTAGGTAGGTTTATTAAAAGTAATCTACTATGGTACGAGGGAAGGTGTTGGTTTGCATCCCAGTTAAGGCCACGAAGTGTGGAAATGAGATGGTTTTTTGCACCGATTCAATGCTGTCTTTGTGAACCCCATATTGGGGATTTTTTAGGCGAGATAGTTTACAATGTAGTTTACAAAGTGCATATAAATTTCCGAAAAAATTAATAACCTTTTTAATTATAGTTAAAAATTATAGTTTAACGGTCACTTTGCAAGGATGGGCTACCGGTATCATCCAAACATAAATTAATTCATCTTTTTTCCCCCAAATTACAGAATTCACTTGTATTTAACTAAGATAAACATTGCTGCGAAAAGTTTACCGCCTCGAGCGGTCGCAGCACCTTTGTTTCACCATCCGATATCGATTTTATCCCCAGGCTTTCCTCCTGAGGGATAAATATCAACTAAAATCTATTTATTACAAACCAAGAGATGAAGCGGCAGAACGTGGGAACATTGTCTCTGGTGGTTTGGAGCCTCGGTTTTCGATTCCTTGAGTTCCCGCAAGGTTAGTGTACTAAAACAATACCAAACACTCTTTAATTTCCAAATACATACATCTTCCCCATAATTTTGGGGTGATAGCGAATTAAAGCCCTTTTTGCGATTAGAGCACTCCTTCACCTAGTTTTGGCCATTTAAAGTTTTTTCAATAACTTTTTGCCATATCTCGGCCAATTTTTATCCGAATTCAAAGATCTGCATCTTCACGGATTTGTGGGGAAATCAGCTTTCCATCGAGGTATTCCCCGTAGTTCTGCGATTTCTTTTGGAAAAGTTATAATATGGCAAAGTTGAGAAAAAAATTACC